>BGZK01002187.1:0-73871 GCA_005406025.1 Eumeta japonica | reverse complement strand
TATTAAATGAAGTTACAGAGACGTAAGAAAACAAACTTTAATAATTGTATACATATCCACATATTCGCCATTTGTATATAATTCTAAAAACCTGTTATGAATTATCCTACAGTTAGAATTAAAAGACATTTTGGTTTTTATTTTAATAGAAAACACAGAAAATTAGCAAGTCTAGTAGACCCTGTAATCATATAGGATATATTGGACCCTGCTTGTAGTAATGCGAACAGGTATGCTGTTGCTATGTTATAATATAACAGCTTCACATCTCTCAGGATTATTCATCAGCTTCAGATGATTCTCTCCCCGTTGCTGGAGTACACCTTCCCATAGTGTAAGTTCAATTGTGTAGGTTCATATCTTGTGACCGTTCACGCTGATACAGTTGTAGATGGGCACACTAAATAGCTGTTGTCGCTTATAAGAACTAAAACCCACCGCTTGATATCTTCTAGTCGAAGATAGAATGGCTTTGATGTGAGTCACAAGTTCGTCGGTCAGTTCTTTTGTGGTCAGGATTAGAAGATACCATAACTTTATAATGAAAGCGAAACATATATGATTACTATACCACTCTCATCAAACTCATCTACTGTAGGATTTTACTGCGCGCTAACAAAGAATTCACGTCTTCTCGTGACTCTGAGAAAGCTATGAAGCTCAAAAACCGCTTGGGCTATATACCTACAGATTGTAGGACGTTTATGTTCAAAATGAATTTAGAAATCATGCCGACTAGCTTCTCCTATATACGTTACAATAAGAGAACTCACCCTTAGAAAATATTTTTGTCCAGCTTTGGACTTCTGTAGGCCGATTATGATATCGGCGTTTGAACTCCAAAGCGATGTTTGTTTTATGACAACAGTTAGGTTGGTTTTGACTTGTTTGAATCGGTTTTCAGCAAATGTTCTCTGTTGTTTATGGTCAAATAAGACTGATCTTACTTAACAATAAGCTTTAGTCCAACTGCCGCCGGTGTGATTTGTTGATCGCCAATAGTATGTGCTTAGCTATGTTACGAATGGTATGATGTGCCCTGTTATTTTGCGTGTGTTTCTTGATTCTGGGGTATTTATTAATACTGTAATTTATACAGAAAATAATAATGTCGCAATTGCAAACATATATTTGAGATTATATTGAAATACTACAAAAAGTTAAAACTTTCGAAAAAGCCAAGCTTTTGCCTGAAATTTGGTATGGTTTGTGTGTGGTTAGTCTTTCATTTGAGAAACTTGTGCTTTTTCTGGAACAATGTAAACGTTTTAATTGTTTAATATTTTAATTAACATTACCCAATTGTCAGCTTAATTAACTTGTCGTTGAATAATACTACATAAACTGCCGTCAAATTCATTCAGACTGAAGTAACGAAGTACAGTTGAACCTCGATAAGTTAAAGTCCAAGGAAACACAAAATATTTTAAGTTATGGAGGTTTTAAGTTATCAAGGGTCTCTGTTAGGGATAGGTTAATATAGAGGTACGTATGTACATATGTATGTATAAGGGTACATACATACATGTACATACGTACCTCTATATTAACCGTTCCCCCCTTTATCAGCGATGTGAGTGTTGTTAATTTTCTTTTTTAACTCATTTTATGCCAGTTTTATCACACAGTAAGTAAAGCGATCTTTCCAGGACAATAATTAAAAACTTATGATTCAAAGCTTACTTATGTCTTAAGGCTAACCGCCGCAAAGCTTTAAATAATTTCGAAGAAGCAAACAATAGATGACATGTCTATTGTTTACGTTAACAATTTAACTAGTGAACACGTGCAAGCAATAAATACCGAAACCTTTTGTTTTGCACACTTTCAAAATGACTCATTGACAAACAATTTTATGTTATAGAAGTTGTGGAAACATTTCTTTAAGTTAGTGAGGGCCAATACAGAGATCAATTATTTAATTTATAGAGGTTGCGTATTTTAAGTTATAGAGGTTTTGGGCTCTGATGGGAAGGGAACATATTATTTTTTGAAGTTATAGAGGTTTTTAAGTTACCGAGGTTTGAGTTATCGAGGTTCTACTGTATTAAAAAAAACCCGACTGCGTAAGTGTACTAAAAAGATGTAAAAAATCATCGAGTCAAATTTGATAAATATTTGCGGTCTGAGGTACCAGATTCCCGCTTCCTTACCTGCTGAGCCTCTCGCTACACGTCATTGTATTCCTTCGACTGTAAATATTTTGTTATGTTTGACTCGATAATTTTTTTTTCCATCATCTTGTTTACATCTTTTGAAATCACTTTTACACAGTTAGGTTTTTAATGTTTAATTATTTTTTTCTTTACTACATTCTGTTCTGTCTTAATAAGACACTTGGATTGCTTTCGCCACATTAGCGGTGTCGACATCGTTTCTCATTGCTATAATTACGATGATTTTTTTTATGAACATTGTTGTTAATTAATTATTAATAAATGATCAATTTAATTTGTGTAATGCTTAAACAGGTGTTGTGGAAAATCATTTAGAAAACGTTATTTCGATTTCAAGGACCTAGTTATTTATATGTCACCCGTTTTATATACAGTTTGTTTTGGTTTTTCCGCTATTTTGTATTTTACGGCCGGCTTTATAATAATTGTTTTTCAGGTGAGTAAAACCTATTACACAATAATTTATGAATTTATCACAGTCTTATTATAAGTTTTGAAAATTTAATTAAAAATGGTGTCTGAACAACTTTAAATCATAGAGATCCTAAATAGTAATTCTTAATGGACAATAATTAAAGAAATCTAAACATCGCTTTCAAATACCTATTCTTTGATACCCCATTTCATATAATTCGTCGCTGTTTTTTTTTGTCATTTTTCAAAATACGGCGCCTGGTTGTCGCCATATTAAATTTGGATTACTATTATATTTTTAATGAGACATGGGACTAAACCAAATCGATTGACATAAAAATCATTAAAATTAGTCCACTCATTTAGTCTCTAGAACTCCACAAACTAACAAACAAACATACCTATGTACTTACATATATGTATAGGCTGATAAACACATAATTACTTCAAACGATATAATTACTTCACAACGATATTTAGAGTTACATTTGTCTGATACTTTCTTGCTTCCATTATAATATAAATAATAATACTTTTATTCAGTTGTACTTTATATTCCATAGAAATAAATGACCTTTTGATATATCTCCAAAGCCACAAACCAGACACAGCACTATTCACGGAACCCGGCGCGTTTGGAAGTGGAGATGATCTTAAATTTCACCCACGCGAACCACGCGAGAGATTGGCGATGCTGTTACAATTACACAAAGGATTCCCAATATTGTCGTACAATATATTTACAACAGATGCGGAAGGACGACCGTAAGTATGCACGGCGTACTGATTGTCATCAAATATATGACGTCAAATTATATTGTTGCGAACTGTGCTCATAAGCGAGATAACAAAGTAACCGAAAGAACATGTAAATAACAAACGGGAATTCCTATTTAATAAATAAGATAACAGAATTCCGCTTGTTAAGCTTAAGCACAGCTTTTTCATAACGAAATGTCTGTAGGATTAATTGTATTTGACCCATGCCTGTGCCTAAGGATGGCCAAATCATGTCCGAGGGTATTGAACATACGACGCACAGCATCCATATATTTATTATTCACAGCGGTGTACAGTCGAACATCACGAAATTCGTCACTGAGATTGGACACGACCGCATGGATTGTGTAAACCAGTTATAAACAGTCGTCATGCATGGTGCTTCATCGCCGAAAGCAATTGGAGGCCGAGCGAGGCTCTGCGTAGCTGTCAAAGTACAGTTAAAATCGTATAAAATCATACTACGAAAACTTTCATTACTTACATGCATAGTGATGAAAATAAGCAATTTTCAAAATGATATCACAATGTAAAAAAAAATGACAGTTCGATAAAACAAACGGTATTCTACAGCCAAAGAGTTAAATTTTCAAGCGTAATAATTACTTTTAAAATATTGTTATGTTAATAGCCAGTTCCAGATACTTATACTGCCCCCCATTTATTACTCAAAGATCATACACGGTTGGCATTTGTAGTTTGTTATAATTGGAAATGTTTTCACATACTGTAATGTTCTTCGTATGATTTTACAAACTCGTTAATGCAGCCTATTTTGTTTTCAAATTTTTGGTCTACGGAACTACTATTTGTATTTTCCAGCCCATGTTCATAAACTTGTTCTGTATTTCGTCTAGTTTCATCAATATTTAAGGGAGTCGTAAACTGAGAGGATTTAAAATACACGAGACTAATCTGGACCGAAGACTTTTAAATTTTAGTATTTAACCGGTCAATGCAGACAAAACAATAAGAATATTGCCAATGGCCGCTTTATCCCAATATTTAGAAGTGACTTTAAAGTCATATATCTGTTCGTCAAATTTATATTATTAATAAAACCATTTATTTTTTTCAGCTGATTCGAAAAGGGAATGTATAATTTTCGAATTACCGTCTAAAATATATATCGAAATAAATAAATCACATTACACGAAACGAAATAAAGAATGTAACATCACAGTGAATTCCAAAGAAGTAGCTCTGGGCGACCATCTGAATGCTACTTGCCAGACTCAGAAACAGAACTCGAAGTTAAAGTGGCACATGGAGACAAACTCTGAAGGAGGTAAGAAAAAAGATTATTTACATGTGATCACTTTAACTCTATTAAATAATTATGCAATATTCAAACACATCTGCTTTCGATTAAAGTAAGGTCCTCACACACCACCGCCCCCTGCTTCTGAACAACAGCTACCCGCGTATCCGAACGTCTCTGATTTAAATTTTGACTCCTTATGAGATAAATTAGAACTATATCATTGGTAGGGGCTATACAAGATAGAGATGCTTATGAAAAATTAAAGTATACTTTATTTCTACCTTTTCAAGCTTAAGTATTTTTGTACCATATTTATATTTAAAGGCTAGGAGATAAGTAAGTAATAAAATAAAATATAAACTTACGACATAAAGAATAAAATTTAATAACCCTATTAATAAAATAAAATTTAATAAACTTAACAAAATACTATTTATCTATATTGTTAATATAAATATTTTTTGTTAACGTCTAAGCGGTCATATTTAACATTAATGTCAAGATCAAAAAACGGATAAAGATGACAAGAATGCAAAAAAAAAATCAAAAACGTAATTCTGGTAAATTTTCTGGTCTTAAGCCATTTAAACATAGCATCAGTCTTTGCAGATCAGTCTTAGGCAGAAAGGTGTACCCCAAACTGCACTCGTAACACCAAAGAGTTACATCCAGGTCGGGACCGATTAAAATATTGAATGTCAATCTTGAACAGCCACTGGCACCGTTTTAGCTAGGATTCAGGGATAGATGGTGGATATCTACCAAATTATGAAAAGATTGTTTGTTCTTGAGTTTTTAGCATTTATGTCATCTCTATTGGATTTTGAATCGTAACACTCATGTTAAATATGACAGCTTAGTTATTAATATATATATATATATATGTGTGTGTGTGTATTTAAATCACAATCTTCAACTCTGATATGGACGCATGTAGCTCGAATGGTTCACGGGTCTAAAAACCAAATATTTTGTCGCAGCGTTCAAAGCTAATATAATTTGTTTACTGAACACACACTGTATTTGGTTTATTATTCACGTTTATTCGAACAATTGAAAACAATATTTTTTACCGAAATTTAGTTAATTATGTTCCAATCTTACATAACTTTTCGTTGAAAGTTAAAAATAAATGAATTAGGTTAGCTTACAGGTACTTGGATTTTTTTTTTACTAATAAATAATGAAAACGTAATTCATTTACGACATTTTGTCTCTGATTTATTGACAATTAATTAAACACTGAAAGCTAATATAGTAAAGAAATAATTATCCGTGTTTTATTAAATACAATCATGCATTACATTTTTTTTATATAAACCTCAATGTGATCAACTCTTTAGTAACATATCTAAATATATACGTATATGTTTTTTTTTAAATTGATTACAGTCTTCAAATGATTTAATAACTTTATGGTTGATGCGAAAATTTGTTTGATATTACTAAATTTACTAACAAGTGACGTGGTTCCTACGATCCATCAGTCAACCGTGCGATAATAATCAGTGTAAAGGTTCTGTACTAATGATTAAACTAAATTATATTATCAATAAATAAATACGTGTAAATTCAAATTCATATCTAAAACAAAAATAATTATTCATTGAATGTTTAAAACAATTAAAATAATTCAGTTGTCGTACTAATAGTATTTTTTTTTATTTACTTAGGTAATACTGTCTTAAAAATTTGTTTATTTATTTTGTTATTACTAATATTGTTTTTGTTAATTAACAAATCTGTTGAATATTTTTCAAATGTCATTATGTGCTAAACTTAGATTTTGGGTGTTTTATCTTAAATTCACCGTGTTTTGATGTACACCATTTCACCCAAATTCCATTCCAAACTATTTGATTCTTGATCTAAAACTAATACTTCAGTAAACTAAATGTTATGTCCAGTATAGAAATGATGACTCATAAGAGCTGTTTTGTTATTCTTTAAGATACTGATATTTCTGCAGTCACTGTTCAATGCTGTCACCCAGTTTCTACTCTGTGTGGCCGATGTAACACCTTCCACGCGTACATGGAATTTTGTATAATACACTGGACTGTTCAGATGTTGTAATTTCATTTTTTAATTTGAAATACGCCTTATTCGCTGTTGTCAAGTTATAAAAGGCTAACTTACCGTACCTTTGTATATTACACTGGACTATTCACATATTGGAATTTCATTTTTTAATTTGAAATACGCTTTATTCGCTGTTGTCAAGTTATAAAAGGCTAACTTACCGTACCTTTGTATATTACACTGGACTGACTGTTTACACATTGGAATTTCATTTTGTAATTTGAAATACGCTTTATTCGCTGTTGTCAAGTTATAAAAGGCTAACTTACCGTACCTTTGTATATTACACTGGACTGTTCACATATTGGAATTTCATTTTTTAATTTGAAATACGCTGTATTCGCTGTTCTTAAGCCTATAAAAGGCTAACTTACCATACCTTTTTCTCACTCACCAATCAATTTTGAATGATATTTCTTTTATGAAGGGAAATCAAAAATACCGAATTGACGGATCCCTCTAATTCTTTTCATTGGTTCCCGAGTTATAACTATTCAAGCACTTATAAATAAGACTACGTGGGTAGTTAATTTCAGCTAAAAGCTGAAATATTGTAATCTTTTTTGATTTAATGGAAGTCTCCATGGCTTAATTTTAAAACTCTGTTTAAACCTTTGATAACGTCTATTTTTTCACACATTAGTCGGTTAGAGTCATATTTAAATAATCTACCCCATCTTATAGGTTTCTGAAACTAGTCAGTTTTCTTTGTGCCATCTGGTAGTCGGTGAATTTTAAAAACAAGGAAATTATTAGTACGATTGTTTTCAAAATTCATCGTAGACTTGATCCGTGGATTGGACTTGTTAAAAACTGTTAACCTTTGATCAACTTTGCGTCTTGAAATTCCCAACACATTGTCATCTACATACAACATGACGAAATCAGTTAAGAATGTTAGTGAATTCAGAAATTTTCTAAAGATATAGTCCATTACAATATCATCTTATACCGAAGTCACAGGATTAACCATGCTGCTATCATCACACTGTTGGTAAAACTGACCGTTAAACAAAAAATAACTGGAGTTAAACATAACGGTTTTTATTAATAATGCATTTCTGTTAAATACAACAAGTTTGGAACAATTGTCCATATTGTCTGTAATCTCCAATAATAGCGTTATGGGGATGTAAGTGAATAGAGAAGTCACAGTCACAGCTCAAAGAAACCAAAACATTGTCATGTGGTAAAATGACTGCCCTGATGTACTCGGCAATTTAAAACGAATTCTTCACTCCAAACTTGAAGTTATAGGTAATCGGTAATAATAGTTGATGTAATAGTTTAGCAAAGTTATAGCAGGGAGTTATATCACAGCTTACTACAGGACTTAAATTGCAGTTTTGTTTATGTATTTTTCTTAAGCCATATAAGCTCTGTGTTTCCGAATAGTACTTAATTATTAAATAGTTAATATAAATTTATATAAAATTAATATACAAAATTGTTAATATAAAATGTAAATATTAAACAGTTAAATAGTCTCTAAAATTTACATGTTGGATTTTTTTTAATATCCTTATATGTAACAGTACATTGTAAGTTTCGTTTATAACCGTGACGTATTCTTCCCTCTTCATGATGACAGTTGAGGTTCCTTTATCCGATTAAGTAACTGTTACATCTGTATATTGTTTAAAAAAAATTGCTTGTATTACAAATATCTTTACGGAATGGATCGACATTTTTTCATTTTAGCTCGTTATAGTAGATCTTCACGATGTTTACAATTTGAGAACGCACTACATTCAATTTATTATTTTCTAGCGACTCACGCCCCTTTAATGTCGGTAGATAATTGTTAAAGCATTCCGTATCCTTATGATAACATTCCAATTCGAAGAAAATTCGAGTTCCGGTTGCGAAAATGTCTACATTTGTCCTAGTCTTCTCCGTAAATTATATACGGAAATAGTGCAAATGTGTGTACATACAACAGAATATACATATAATAAATATACAAAAAAAATAATTTTTATAGCGATATAATCTAAAAAAAATTTGTGGAACGCAAATAAAAGGCTTTTTATTATTATAATTAAGGTTATTATTGTAGTTATGATTATTATTTTTATTATTGTTATCACTATCGTTACCATTATCGTTCTCATTACCGTTATTTTTGCCGTTTTTGTTACCGTTACTGTTATCGTTACCGTCATCGTTGCCGTTATCGTTACCCTTATCATTGCCGTTATAATTATTGTTATCAATATCGTTATCACTATCGCTATCTCTATCACCATTATTGTCATTATCAATATGGCAATCATTACGAATGTAACTATCATTATCATTATCGTTATGATTATGACTATGACTATATCTACGACTACTACTACAACTACGACTACGATTGTCATTGTCACTATCATTATTATTATTATTACCATTTTACAATACATCTTTCTTCTTCAATGGCAGACCAAATTTCAAATTCAGATAAAACTCTTTTCTCTTCTTTTGGTAAATTAATATTAGTATAATAGCAAACATATTCTTGATGAGATGTGCTAACTTTAATTTTTATTTTGTTAACCATCGATCGTAAAACTTTTTTGAAGTAAATCGTATTAATAATTTTAAACTGCATCCTATATATCTAATTTATCATAATTACCTATATAATTATTTCAGTTTTAACATATTGCATTGTGCTATATGCTGGCTTAGTTTTAGAATAGATTTTTGGATCTCTGTATAGTATTTAAATTACAGAAATATAATTTTATTTTAAAACTAATGATTTTCAACGCACAATGGACACATACATTTAAGCTTATTGACTATATGTTCTGGAAACAGTTGCTTGGACCTACACTAAAATAGAACATCGAATATATCCTATGGAATCTATTATGCATATTTCCGTAATTATAACAAAAAATATACCATCGAAAATATATTTATAAATAATATAGACACAAGCCTACTAAATGCTTGGCCAGACTGCAATCGCGTGCGCTGTGCAAGGCGACCACGCACCGCGCGCCGCTTAGCATACTTAGGTACGTGACGCACTCGAATTCTGCCCCGCGCTTAAGCTATGCAATGTATTATTTAAAAAAAAAAATTATAGTCACTTACCCTTAAAAGACACTTGACGTTTTCAAGTCGCAGAAGATATACATTACTCTCTAATTTTCTACATGTGCTCCATTCACCTCTAAACAAACAAGTCAAACTAAGACATACTATTACGCAAACGATATTTCACGCAACTTACGGACTCGCAGACAGCAGTGTTATCTCTGCAAACTCTCCAATAATAAATCATGTTTGCATATTCGATAGCAGTAAACGATATTGTTATTAAACACTTAAATGTAAATATCATACAATTTTAATACCAAAAACGTTAATATCGTAAACGTAACAATTATAACAAAATACCTAAACTCCTTAGAAGTTCAACGACTTTCATATGCTGGCGCGCTTGGCGCTTAGCTCTCGAGACATGGCATCACGAACGAATGACAGCGCCAGACTAACCGCACTTTGTGAACGCTAGCTAGGTGGGCGCGATATGGCACACGACCTTCAGCTATGTCTCAAGGTTGGAACATAGTGAATTTTTAAAACATGTCCTAAAAAATTTTTCTCAGAAACGGCTATTTCAATAACTATGATTTCTTTGGCAAAGTTGTTCTAAAAAAGAAGAAAATTATGATTATTTGCAAAAATATACATGATTGATTCTTTACGGTTAATCGGGCTTGCGCGTTCTGCCGAATTACCATTTCTACTATATCTTTATGTTTTAAGTTTTGATTCCTACCAAAATTCTTAAATGTGGCGTTGCGTATGGTGTTATTTTGCAAAAATTCATAATTTGACACTTGCCTTTACTTGATGGTAAAAATTAATTTAAACTTTATCTCTCACTTATGTAGTCGAAATATGTCAATCGTCTTGCATCTATATTCATTGAATTGGATTAAGATTCGTAGTGGAAGAGCAGTTTCAAGGGTTCGCGGTGGATTGTGTGCTGCACGTTAATTCAAGCTGCAGGCAAGCGTCTGTTGCTTTTAAAAACAAATGCTTAAAAAATAACAGAAATCAAATAAAATATTCTGTTTCCAGATAAAAAAAAATATGAATTAAAGTCATATGAAACATCTTTAACAAAAGTACAATTGAGGATCGAATTAACGAAAAATTTTCTTGGAAATAAAACAGAAATATGGTGTTCGTTAAATGAAAATCACTATGAAGATAGATGTGGATCATTTTTGCTAAAAATAAAGCATGGAGTAAACACAAGTGAGTTTATTTCATTATTATGTATTAAATTAATTATGTTTTTGATGGAAAAAATACGGTTATTCGACGCTAGCATGGAAAGGTGAAAACATTAATTTGAATGTAACTCAAATAAAGAGTATATATGCGCCAAGGCGCTGTGTTTGTTTTTTGTATACAGTTTAGATTTCCAGTGCCCATTCCTTCCCATACTACCCTCCGCACGTAACTTGGATACCGCCCGCCACTTGAGCGATAATGATCAACCGCGCCGGACACGCACGCGTCTGCTCCGTGCAAAATAGATCTACACGCATCTAAATATCCCCAGACCTGAAAGAAGCCTAGGCGTTGCTCTACTCTGCGGTCTACAGGTACGTGCAATTTCGATTCCTCGGGACGATCTCCTGCACTGTGCTCCAGGATTGTTCCGGTCCAGCTAATCTGAATTGTATGTTGAATTCACCAGGGTACTTGGCCGCAAATAGAGCCCAGTTAAATAAATAATATATCCACAAAAAAAGGGAGTGGTGAATAGCAATATTCCTCCCGTGCTGTCTCGCCCTTGCGAGACAATATTTGCCACTCCACAGTACGTCAAACTTTCATTTTTTTAAGAGTTTACGATTTAAAAAAGAATACTACCACTATTTAAAGTGTTCAATTTTCAATTACAGTTGTCTAAATCGAAAAACGATTAATTTAATTGGTTACTGCCATCCATGTTTACCGCAGTTTCTATTTTTTATCAGGGACATATAAATAAATAATTTATTTTAATAAATTTATTGAAAAGATGTTAGCTTCCCAAAAAAATTCAAACCATGATGCTTGCAATATATTGATGCCAACGGAATAGATTATGAATGACCGATTATTTCTTTTAACTGTTGAACAAAATAAAGTGAACAACGTGACATATCATCCTCATTCAAATCACAATACGCCCAGCTCGAAATAGCAAAAATTTCGCTCCTGCTACGCATCCTCCCATTCTAGCGCGACCCAACAAGGCTGTGGTTTTACAGTTTTGAAGCCGCGACTCACAACTCCAAGAAGGGCGACCGAGAAATGAGACAGATGGTAATCGCACAGCTGGAAAAGTAAGACATAGAAAAAAATACCGATTTGCAGTACGATCCGCCAATAAACTAACAATATAAAGCCATAAAAAAGCGCGTTATCACCGCGTACGAAGAGTTAAACAGCCGTCAATTTCAGCGATTCAGATACGTGTCGTGCGTCACGTTTTTAATTTTTCAAAGTAATATTTTTATTTTTAAGATCCATTTCGCTCCTCCACTTCGGACAATGAACGCAACGGTGAAGCCGCCGTTGAAAAAATTCCATCGAAATGGCTGTGGTCGGGGTGCGCTTCGGTCGTCGTGGCGATTGGCATTATTGCGACTGTAGTGCGCATGTGTTCCAGGAAAAAGGAAAAGGCTACACGTGAAGTTCATGTAAGCACTCACTTTTAGGTCACCTCGCAGTACACGACAGGGCAACGCGTCAGCGGCTCGAGTCGACCTGAGCGCATTAAGAATAGAGCTATCGTTTCGGTCTCTAACATCAGCTCCTTTTAGCTTTGACTTGACACAAAGATCGCAAATCTAACTACGTTATTTTGTCCATTTGTGAATACAGCTAAACTATGAAAATTTTTGGCCTTTAACAAGAATTTTTTTCTATGTGCTCTACAGAAATAAAAAAAAAAACTGTTTTCGCTACTTTATTACTTATATTTTGATTTATAATTTCAGGGCGTTTCTTTTCAAAAAAATAGCAAGTAATTTTTTAAACATTTTATTTTAACCTGGTTTATAATTTATGTAATATTTCGAGATTGTATTTACTATTTTCTAGTATATTTTTATATTATTTACAAATCACTCTAAAATTAATGCGTCGGGCTGGGCGAACGCAAGCGGTTCGCTTTCAACGCCAGCTTATCAATTCTGTAAAACGACTCTGTTGATATGGTTATTTGTCAAAATTATATCAACCGAGGACGAGCGGCGACAACCTCTCTCACCCTGACTTAGTTTTGATTTCATAACTGTATCGAATGAGTGATTTTATAATAAGTAAATATTGTTTACTTCAAGAGCAGGGCTGCGTTGAAAATGCTTTAGTTTTTAATATTTAACGTACGCCAACTATTGTAAGCATACCGTATCGTAGGAGTCAATTCGAGATATAATAAATTATATTTTATTACGCAAAAACGAAAATTAATATTTCATACAATAATCGCACAATAATGGCGTCTTAAACGTCGTTTATGTAAGACGTAATACAACTTGCTGTTGACTAACTTTTGGCTGTTGTATTGTTACAGCAAGAGACAGAACTAATTTACGCAGATCTGGCTCTAGAGCCGCCGCGGAGTGTGGAGGTGCGAGGAGACGAAAGGGCCAATTATGCGGAAATAGTGGGCGTGTTGAAAAGTTAACGACCTCTTGTTTAATCATCGGCAAATATAATTTAACACCCGCTTAAGACTAGTTAACAATTTTAAATAATGTAAAAATATATGAAATTCGTTTGTAATTTAATGGGTAAAAAGATAATAAATGTGATTTAATTGTCAAGAGGTTTGTATTAAGGAGTTTCCTTACCAAATTCTTCAAAATTTGTAAAGTTTAGTAATATATGAGTGAGTCAGACAACTAATAAATATATGGTGTCATTCGAAAGCTCAGAGACATTTAACACGAAAAAAATTGCCAACAAATAAAAATTTATTGAATTTATTTTACATTTAGTTACGAAGAAATATTAAACTATCGTCACACTATGTCCCGTTTTAAATCTCATATTAAATTACAATATAAGTTTAATTCAAATCATAAATAGCAGTTTTAATTTTGCTGTTTTTGTAAATTAATATAAATGGCATATTAAAAAATCATAAATGCAAAAATAATCATTATTCTCCAATAATGTGATAAGGCACGTCAGTCAATTATACTGACGGGAAATTATTAACTTTTCAATAATAGATTGAATTGAATGGATTCGTCTAGTCCATTTGAAAGAGACCACAATTTGAATATTTATATAATTTCAAACATCCCTATCATCACACCCTTCAACGTAATAACACAGCCTATCACCGTAGGGAAAAAACTTCTACTAAGTACAAATGCTCCACCGTCCCAGCGGCCACTGGGTGTTGCAATCAAAGTATTGCCTGAAAAAAGATGATGTAATACGTGTACTTGAAATAAAAATCAAAAATAACACTTACAAGCGACCTCTAGTATGCCTGTCTCAAATGCTTTCATAATAATTTTGTATTTTTTTTGTACTTCTCTTTTAATTTTTTTCCTTCAATGTTATACAAGTAACATATGTTTGATTTACTTTTACTGTCCATATATTTAATCCACATATATTTTACACACATTTGTCATCTTCTTCTTTATCATCCCCACCTCTTGAATGGGTCCTTCAAGGGGTGGGTGATGTTGACGCCTGTTTCGTTCTATTCCAAATTTGAGACCAATCAGGAATTTACAAATAAAAGAAAGAATTCAAAACGCTTGATAAATGACGGAACAATCACTTAACAAACATACAAAAACATATAGTCGAATCAAAAACCTCTTCCTTTTTTAAAGTCCGTTAAAAATGTTAAAAAACTTAAGAGCATAGTTAAAAAAAGCCGATTTAAGAAAAGGCCACATAAGCTTGGCCAGCTTGTATGGGCTTAAGTCGCATGAAAAGTTTGCAGGGTTTTGCTATATGTGGACTCAACCAAAGAAAGTTTAATACCGTGACAGATCAGTTTTGGCATAATGACAAAATTGAGAAGCAGTATTTTGATACTTTAATTTTATATCAAGTGATGTTCGTTATTATTTAAAAATAATTTAATGTACTTTACAAATCTGATTAAAAGCTACTATCAATAATTAAAATGCATTAAACAATACCGTAATATTTTATTACTGTTTTGTTTTCTTACTCTGTAGTATACTATATCATTTATACCAAACTGTATTCAACACCCTCCTCTATCGTACTAAATTAACTTCATTCCTATAAACTACCTCCCATATTCTCAATTTGTTCTCTATACCAAACATAACCGTGTCTTTTACATTCACCCTGCGACATTGAGGGACCAGAATCGGAATCAAGCCGGGTTCGGAATCAAAAGCGGGAATCGAGAGTGATAGAGATGGGCACCAAGAGCGCGAGAGGGTTTAGAATTGACAACAGGATTCTGGATGGGATAACGATCGGGGCTATAATCGAGAGCGCGGTCGATCGATGCAAAAGATGAAAGAACTCATTCAATGGCCACGGACGGCACCGCGGCCGGAAGCTAGTCTGTCTATCTACAATTTATTCATGGAGACCATTCCAATGAGCCCAAACACAATACCTCTGCTGTAACTTGGTGAGAGAGTTCGGTATCCCGCAATAGAAAACAACTTACACGGCAAAATCTGGAATAGAGATCAGACTGATGGGAAATGTCATAAGATGTATTGTAACTATTGTCAGAGGTGTACATTTTAAGAGAATGCATTAAATACTAAAATGAAGTAAAAAGTTAAATATGTTAATTTAAAGGAATAGCCAAACATATCCAAACAATAATAAAATCCTGCAGATCCTGGGTCATGATGCAGCATTAGTGCAAAGTTCATAGGATCCTATGTCATTAAAGAAACGGAATACCGAATTTTGACTCGATCAGACCCGAGGAAAATCCTTATATGCATTGATCAATTACAAAAGAGCTGATAATGTTTAAACTGAACAGATTTTCTTGAATGATTGCCAAAAACACACTTAACTAAGTCATATATTAAACAAAGAATACTAAAATCAAAATTGGTTCTACAGTTATGGTACCACAGACAGACACATAGATACCTAAATATAAACGTCAAACTTATGACGCCCCTTTGTTGCGTTAGCGGTCAAAAAAAAAGAAGAAAAATAAAACACTATGTTTTGTTTTACTTGTCAGTCGTTGTGTGAAAAACTATGTAACTGAAGATTGTGTACTTGAAGTGCACGTGAGGTTAGAGTGTGGAGCTGCAAGAAGAAGGAGCATCCAACCACCGGTTCTACTTCTTTTCAGATCTTTCTCAAATAATGTCACAGTGGTATTAATATGTTAGGTTCATTACACTTCACTCATATTTTTCCGCAGTTAATTTAAAATGCTGCGTTATACATATAGCAATTACTCACTGACCAAAAACAGTCATACAAACAAATAATGTAGACGGTACTGTATTGAAACAAATCATTTTCCTTCCTTTCGCTCATGTGCGTGCGCCCACTCCGAGTGATATATCGTGCTCTGGATTATGTACTCGATAATTTTGTTAATTTCTTTGCTTCTCATTGGCTTAAGTGAGTATTTAACAAACACCCAGTAATTTCATAAAACATTTTAATTTTCTTAAGCATATTTTTCATTTTTTAAAAGGCAACTATAAACATTTCTCTTTAATTAATAATATTCGACGCCTGTAAAAGCACATCTGATCTGATACTTGTAAAGGTAAATTCTTCTCGCAATCAAAATGTAAAAGTTTGAGACCTGGCGAATCTTCCCTTAATCTATCGATGAATGTTTCTTCTACGTATCAGTTACAACATTGTCCTAGAGCCAAGATGAACATAAAATTAAAATAAGACCTTTTTAGACGTGGATGGGCATTTGGACTAGATTAACACATATTGTATAGTTTTTGAACATGCATTTCAATAGCTGAATAGTTCTTTTCTGAAATTTGAGTTTTACAACAATAGTGAGACTACTCTGTAAGCACTGAATAAACATATGTGTATATGCCCTTTAATTTTTTTTATAGCGCCATTTCCTTTTTCTTGAGGTTGCTGCCTGTTTTAAAATAATGTTACTGAATGTCGTTAAGGCAATTTTTTTTATATCGAAGATGCGTATTAATAATTTCTTGTGACATCTGATTGGATATGATACTGATACGAATAAAGAAGGAGATATTATGAGGTCCCCCAAACCGATGAACAGAATAACACCAAATAAAAAGAAAAAGTAATTAGAAAAATTAAAAACCAGACTGCGTAAAAGTGAATTGAAAAGATAGAAATAAGATGATGATCTATTGTAAGAAATATTTGTATTCAGATGCACACATGTATTAAGAGTGGTAGTAGGTTAGGCAACATTGTTTGTGATGCCTCCTGTTGCAAATATTTGTCGCATTTGATAAGACTATTATTCACATCATTTGGTTTTTATATTTTTAATTCACTTTTATGCGGTAAGGTTTTTATTATTACCTTTAATTATTTTCTTTTATTTAGGTTTTTCTTTTTAATTTTATTTTAATAAATTTCTTGTTTGATCTAGCATACACATACGTACATACGGATCAAGCACATAACCCTTCTTTTGGACTTCGTTGCAGTCAGGTAAATATATGTACTTTATATACTTATACCTAAGACTAATCTAAAATTTGGCGCTGAGAACCTAGGTTCTCTTACAGAACGAAACCAAAAACTAAGTTAGATTTCTGGTAACAGAGAAATTAATACGTGTGGTATCCAGGAGACAAAGTAGTAAGGTTACAAGTCCAGATGTATAGTATTAGGGTATCAATTCTTACATTATATTGATAGAAACTCAAAAAGCTGTGTCACTATCGTTCTAGATTGTAACGACTTATTAATGTTGATAGAAAAAGCGATCGCCTCATTGCAGTAAATCGGTTTATGGATCTATAATGTGGAGTAGACAATCATCTTTAAACATAATATACGTGTATGCTTCCCAGTCTGTATATATTAAAGATGAAAAATTAATTATTTTGTGAGGATTTTGAGGAACTTACGAGCTTTATACCACGAGAAGAATCAAGATATATTGGTGGACATTCAAATAGCTATTTTTGCATAATATTTTCAACGTGTCGAAAACAATCTTTCAAGTATCCAAAGAGTATTTCATAAATTCTGCCAGGGAAGGAATTTTCTTATCAATATCGATTACTAGTAATATAATTTTTTCCCTCAAAATCCATTAAAGACACAGAGACATACAATAAAAATTAAATGGCATTAACTGTACACTGATAAAGACGATATACTGGCGACATTACTCAAAACCTACCGAGTTAACAATATCGACGAATACAATAATGTCGAACTCGTGTGATTCAACTTTGAGCCAATCTGTAAAAAGAAATAACAAATGTTTTTGGAATTCAAAAAGGTGGGATAAGTACTAATAAACAACCTAAATGGTGGAATGATGAAGTAGAAAATAACAATCAAACCCAAACGAGAACTTCTTAAACTTTGGCAATGTATAAAACTCGTAAAGACCTGATGAAGTACAAAAATTCTAAAAAATCAGCAATTGAAAAGTAACACAGTTCATAGGTGATTCAAACGAACATTTTTATCGTAAACTAGAGGAAGCTAAAACAAATGTCAAAATTATATATAATTGCTAAACAATGATACATGGTTACGTTAAATGTAAAAAGAAAAAATACATCCGAAGAGGCAAATGGGTAAGTATGGATATTATATTCACCTATTAATCGTACATTAAGTCGGTATTACATACAACTACTAAACGAAGAATTTCTCTGCCAACCTTTAAAATATGTTGACCAACTACGAACCGATTAGTATAGAAGGGCTTATTTGTTGGGAATGGCTTACATAACCGTTGACCACTGTACTGTCGCCAATAATATCATAAAGCCAAATTTCCTTATAGATATACAGGATGGATTCGATCATGCAACTTTTTGCAAATATTAATAAACTCCTTTTTTTAGATGAACTTTGCCAAAGTTATTATAAAAGATATATATTATTCAAGATATACTTGTAAATAATATAGATACAACCATAATAAATGCTCAGCTAGACTGCAATCACGAGCGTGGGCGGTCGCGGCGCGATGCGAATAACTTTTATCAGTGCAAGATCACAACTGATCGCGACTGTGCGAAGTGGATCACTGGCCGGCCGCGGAGTGAGTACGCTGTTGGTCATCTAATTCTCTCCCTCTGCTGCGACGTTCCTTCCTCCTGTTGCCACGCGATACCAACGCGTTACCTGTTTTTAAGGTTGTCAGTACGACATTTCTACGTAGATGTTCTAAGCTATTTTTCTTAGAAACTGTGTCTTCAATGACTATTGTTTCTTTGGCAAAATTATTTTATATGGGGAGGAGATTATGAATATTTGTGAAAAGATGCGTGATAAAATCCGTTCGGTATGTACATTTTTTAAACAAAGGTAATGTTAGCATTTATGTTATCTGTATAGGCACTAAACTTACTTCACATACTTTGTAAATTTGGTAAAGGATGATAAAGCAATCATCTCGTGATCTTGGTAGAAATATTAAAGTATCAGTTTATCATCAGTGAATTGACAACTAAGGCAATTTACGTTGTGAGAATCCTTATAGGAAAATATCGACAAACGAAAAAATCTAAGCCTTGTCTTGAAGGCATCTGACCGCATAACTTGGAAGCTCACCTCGTGTAGTATGATAGCATATAGTGTACCAGAAGCTCTTATCAAAATGGTTCAGAACTTGTACAAAGACATGAAAGCGAGAGTCAAAAATTTGGAGGGAGTCAACAAACCATTTGTTGGTATGGTAAGGTATGGTTGGTAACCACACTATACCTTTATAAATTATAGCCTATGTGTTATTTTGATGTGTAAGCTAGATATTATTGTACAGTGTCATCGAAATCCATTTAATAGTTTTTGCGTGAAAGCGCAACAAACATCCATCCATCATCCATCAGTCTAATATATTATAAGCTTAGTTAACTAATTTTGTACATAAATCATTTAATGAGAACATTTTTGTCGTGATATTAATAATAAAAAAAAATAAATTTCAATAAAAACAAAATTACATTTTTTTAAATTTATTTGACTTTTACAAATATAAAGACGACTGAAATTAAATTTATTCCTTTTCGTCAATTTCTTCTACCTCAAATAATTTAATTTGAAAAATAGGAGAAGCATTGAAGCAATCGTTACACTGTCAACACGCTGCATTGCAATATAAACCAATTTTTCGACATCCATAAGCATTTTCACTTAAATTATCTGGAGCTAGAGGTTGATTCCTCATTATTGGTTCTAACTGACAGGAAACATGTCTCCGTCCCCGATATTCACTAAAAATATTAGTACTTAACCATTTTTGTACCTGTAAGTATACTCTTTTTAAACATTGAAATGCTGCATCAGATGTAAGTACTGGAGATGACCACAAAACGTCGGTCTTTTGTGCTATGCCCTTCTCAAAGGAATTAAAGCTCTGATCTACTTGGATGCACTTTATAATGACAAAAAGCATGCTGCACCACCTTTTTTACTTATTAATATATAATTATGCTTCAGCAGCGAGATGCATTTTTTATTTTTCAAAATGTTTAACAAATTTGTTTTTGACTCTACCGAAAAATGCAGACGTCGTATCACAAACAGTGAAAGCATGTAAGAAAATAATATGTTCCCTGTATTTCAGTAGTGACTTCTCTAAGCTGCTAGATCAAAAAGCTATCTGTATAACTTTTCCTCGAGATGGTTTTTGAACATAAATTTCACGATCACTTAGAGTTAGTGCAATTAATAAAACGAGTACATCAATATGTTCAGAAACTGTAACATTAGTCGACTGTAAATTAATTGGTGTTTCAACATTAATTTTAACTTGCTTTTTTTTTTTGCCAATACGGACTTAAGCTGTTTTGAGTTTTACCCTTTGTTATTTTCATTATCTTCAAACGCGTTATAACAATTTATATTTTCATCACCAGTTATTCATATCGCAATAGACATAATTACATCTGTATCTGAAAAGGGGCAATGTTTTTTGAAATAACCTTCCAATTCTTTAACATCTATATCATCGCTTTCTTGCTTTGCTGAAGGATATAATACAAAATTCTACCGTCTTCTTAATTATATCTTTAGTGTATATTACCCCTTTGATCCATTTATATGCAATGTTTTGAGTAACACCACGCTTAAAAAGATCTTCAACATGCATTGATTTCATCTACATTTGTTCAGTTGTCTGATCCGTAGGAATGCCAGCTGAGAAGTTATCCGAACGCCTTGCCGTGAAGTATCCTACCGTATATTAATGATACTCTGCGGGATGCATTTTAGTTTGCAATCCTTTTAGTCTTGGAAATAAATTTATAAAGCCTTGGATTAAGAAAAACTTCCTAAATATGCATAAAACAATGGAATCATAAGTTCAATACAATATAAATATAACTCTTAGTCTCCTAATTTGTCAGCAGCAATAATACTTTTTCATACGGAAACCATGCGGTAATAGATTATCCATGATTTACAAGTTTTATTTTTACTTTTATTATTGAATATTTCTGTTAAAATTTTAAAGTATTTATTTTCAGTTATTTCCGTACAGTTGAACATTTGAATGATATAGAATTTTCTTCATCATTAAGTAATTTACAAAACTGTATATTACTATCTATTGGATTAGCAAAAATAATTATATGATCTAGAGAGTTTTCAGCGTAAATAGTAAGATTCTACAATTCCACTACCACCCTAATAAAATTAATAGATCCCATATATGACGTAACAGTGCAGAAAAAACCCAATCTTGCCACAACTAAAGCTTCATCAGGTATACATGTGGCAGAAACTATATCAAATGCTTTCGTAAATAATGGTTGATCAAATGTTACAACACAAGTCCTAATATCTAAATCTTTAACACTACTTATAGAAGTAATCATAGCTGTGTTTATTGTGTTGTAATTGAAGGTGAATTGATAAATGATAAAAAAATTATGGTTGATGAATAGAAATTTTGTGTATTTGCTAAAGGGTTTATAAATTCATTCCATTCAGCAAATTTATTATCACTCCTGAATTTCAAGTACATCTAAAGAGAGTTCAGTCGACTATGTGTAGTAGGTTCTTGTATATCTTATATTTTTTCTGATAATTTTAATTTTAACTAAAAATGCGAATGAATAGATATTGTTCTATCTTCCCTCCACAACTTGCAAACATAATGACCTGAAATAATTGATGATTATTGAAGATCCGATGACAAACAACACAAAAGAAAATAAAAAATTTGAGACGTGCACAGTTCTGCCATACATTTCATTGATGTCTTTAAAAGGAAATCAATTGTAAATAGTTACTTAAGTAATAGCGAACTCCAACGTGCACTAAATCAAATCATCAGAACTGGTAATCATAAATCACTAAATTATACACAAATCTTTCTAAAGATACTAAAAATTAAAAAAATATTCAATTAAATATGAGTATAAAATTACTCTTTCCACATAGTCATTTTGACAAATTTCTTGATGACTTAGGAAATTACAGTGAGAAGCAGGGAGAACGCTTCTACTAGAATTTGAGAGTAATAGAGACGACATCAAGGTCGTTGGGAGTCACATGACAGCACCGAACAAAGGCCTACTACCCATAAAATAAAATTTTCTTGGAAATATTACAATTTTTTCAATTAAGTACCACGAGCCATTGACAGCAATGACAAAAACTAGTTATTTATTAAAATTTGAACTTAATATAAAAATATCCCTTTTTGAATTGTAAATGAAAATGTCGATAGACAAATAACTAAATCCAATTTCCAAAAACTGTGCTCACCGTTAAATTTTGAATTTTTGTAAAATCGTTCAAATTTCAAAACCAACAAAATAACTTTTGGGTTGTATTATTAAGAGTTGCATAATAATTTGATTCAACACTTTATATTCTATAAGTTATTTCACAATGAATGTAACGGACTTTTCAAGCTCAGCTCATTTACGTTGGTAGCATTTATGTCTCTAGATAAATGTTATGAAAAGAGAAGAAAACTTGAAACAACAAATATTGGTTGAAGGAAAAGCACTCGTATTAAGGGCTAAATCTCTTTATGATTACTTTCAATAAGCAACAGTTTGTACACATCGATGGACGTTGGAAAGGACTTATTGTGGAAGTTAATAAGTGCGAATTGAGTAACGGTTATGTTATAATTAAATGTGTTGTTTATTGTACATAACAGTGAGAAAAGTGTCTCTATTATCAGCACACTATCATATATTTATATTATTAACAGAAACATTGGTACAATCAAATGTTCACAGTTTTTTTTTTAATTTATTGTTTGTTAAAAATGAACAAAACTTCTTCAGCGTTTTGGTGTCATGTCCAAATAGATATCATTGCCGCAGTCCTTGGATACAATTGCTTTATCACTGCCTTTTCCGTCCTCGTTTCTATGACCTTGCTCCATCGATTTTATGTTCTTACATTCATCTACAATAAATTCTTTATTGCCTCTATTTTGATCTCGAAACTCTTTGTTGCACGATATTCTCGATGTTACATTATTGCTTTCTTTTCTGACGTCATTTATTTGGGTTTCTTTATTTTTCTCTTGATTTAGGCTATTTAGGTAGCTCTGATCATGCACTACATGATTTATTTTATTTTTTAATGACGCCTGCAGATTTCCGTTCACGACTACTTGCTTGTCTGTTGGGTCTGGGTGTACTGTTACATACTCGTCTACCTTATTATTAACTACCGGCTGTAGTACATTCCTTACGTAAGGTATTTCTTCGTATTGTGGCTCCGGCTCCTCTTCTTCCTCCCCTCGTTGTGGTGTGTGGTGTAGTAGTGTGTAGTCGATACACTCGTAAGGATGGTCGGTGTAATTGGATTCCTTTGTGACGCGTACATCAGCTTTAAGAGAACTCTGAAATATTAAAGAATAATTTGTTTTGAACTAATAGTTCTAGAAGCTACATGTTACAACTTCTCGTCTATGAAAACACGTCTTTTCTATAAAAAAAAACAATCGGGCCTTTGTCAGCCCATGCATCTTGGAAACTTCGCATTCTCTTGAAAATTATTTTAAAGTTACTTTTATTACGTTGTTTCATTTTTTTTCGTACTTTTCACTGTTTTAACTATAGATTATATTTTCTACCTAAATAACAACAATTTTTGATAAGCGCTAGTTTTAACCAAGCAAGAAATAAAACGTAAAAGAAGGTCATTCAGGCAATTTATAAGCATTTTTTTTACGAATTGAATATCTGAAATTAAATTTAATATTAACTCTGGCACCTCTGTTCATATAGTACGTGTAAGAAAACAATTAGAAGTACATAAATCAAAAGTTATTAACATAAAAATTAAAAAAATAACTACGTCGGTCGACTCTGTAGAGAAATGAAGTCATTTAGACGACTTTGAGTGCACATGATCAGTAATGTTCTAGCATATACAAAAAATTAAGCCCTAAGTAAATTTTCAATGCTATAAATTAAATATATATGAAAAAAGTAAACGATAATTTTTTTGTAATTTTGTAGGATTTTTATTCATTTTTATAAAAACTTTGTTTCTTACCATTCAAAATCATTAACCACGGTTTTGATACATTTAATAAGAGAGAAAAGTATCATGATTTTGGGATAATTTAAAATGAAAATTAAGATCTTCATGTTACGCGCTTTTGCTGACATGAATACATTTATGTATCTTGTTTCAATAGGAGTCATTTAGGTGCATAAGTAAACGAAGTCGGACATAAGTGAACGAAGTTACCCATTTGGTTCAATTATGTATTCACAGATGGCGTTTTTTTTTCTATATTTGTGTTATTCTTTTATCTGACAATGTTTTTGTTGCTACTATTTTCTCTTTTTCATAAGTTGACTTGTATATTTTGGCACAATAACTACAAGTCAATGTATTTCGTCCATGTTTACGAATTTCATTTGTAGATATACTGTGATATTATTATAATACATTTGGAGCCAGCATCTTATAGCAAAACAAAAAGAAAAAACATTGTCGTTTTCTTAATTCTGTATTTATGTTAAATCTAATGTTATAACGTACGTTGTATTAATTTATAAGTAAAGCATTTTGTTTGTTCATAAGAACTTTCATTAAAATTTATCCGTTTTAGAGCATTTACAATTGCTTCTTTTAATAAAATAAGTTTCGCTGCATACAGATACGAATATCACACGCCCAGTCGGTAAAATGAATTGTTAATTGTAGGTGCCTATGACGATTGTGTTTTGACGTAAACACGTCTATAAATTTACTTCCATAGTAGGAGGAAATTCAGAAAAATAATAATAACGAAATCGGAGGTACACTTTAATACTGTATACCCATCATCCACATCCAAAATTTAATTACATAATTCGTTACGTTTAGTGAGGACTGTGAAGCATTGCGCGCAATGGAGGCCCAAAAGCCGATATTTTGAGATCGTTTCTCTGCATCATAAAATATCATTTTGGTATAAATTTTGACTCGGAAAAACTACGATTTTCGTTTCAGTTTCAATCGTCAGTTCTTGTCTAAATCTATAGATTGCGTATATAAAATATGAGTGAGAAAAGTTATAGAAAAAAAAAAAATATATATATATATATAAATTAAAAAAATGAAATAAATAATGCAATGGCGCCCTGTAATCGCCAAAAAGCACAATCAAAATATATAGATAATATACGGTTGGAAAGGGCCACTTGAGGGCAATCCCGAGATACCCATAAAATACTATATGATTGCAGGGGACGTAAAAGAATGAAGGCGTCCGGCTAAATCAACAACGATGGCAGTACACCTGTAGCTGGAGGCAACCGAGGATTAAGTAATTGCTTCCACGTCAACGCTGGACTGTATAGACATCGACTATATGTGAACACCGATTACTAAAGACACATTTCACAAAGGACTTCTCAGTATTGAAAAATAATTATACATATAAATCGTAAAGTGACAACCGCATTAATATAAAATTTATCATTAATATAAAAAATATCATTAGTATAATTGTTAACTAGGATGTAAAATTGTAAAGGTTGGTAGGGGTAGCAAAATTTGAATAGTTTGCTGGCGGCAAATGTTTAAATTTGTCACTGAGAAGGTATGTATAATTGTAACGCATATGAATGATTGTACAAAGGTTTTAAATAAATACTGACACGCGACCGAGTGCATTTTAAAGCACTCAGTATACTTAAAAAAAAAGTTGACCTTGATTTTATGCTTCCGCTTACTTCATCCAAATTTATGGTGTACGACATTATCTATGTCGTGTTAACAACGCGTCAAGTTACTCGCCGCGCGCCACCTAGCGGACGCCGGCTGCAGCCGTTGTTCTGCCCACTACGGGCAGGGGAGTGAAATCCTAAATTTGACCCAGTTTCGGACATCGTGTTAACGGCTTGAGCGGTGATGGCTCAGTAGTAAAGAGCATCGGCTTTAGACGAGAAAGGGCAGGGTTTGATCTGACCACAGCCATATCCTGACCAAGTAATGTAAATGTCAACCTATGTCGTTGTATTTCATACCGTCGTATCTTCGACCTGTGCTCAATAAATTTAGTTCGAAACACTAATTCTTATTTTTACGATATAATAGTCATCCTGCATAAAATGTTCCTCCACGATTATTTCCTTAGCCCTTCCTTAATTAAAACAAGCTCCATCTAGCGATTTTATGATCCAAATTAATATCGCCACGGCGCATACAATTATTCGTGTGGATACGTGTACTTATGTAATGACTTCCATGCATTGAGTCTGCATCGTATGCCCATATGAAATTCTTTATGATTATTAAGAATGTGATCAAGCGCTTTAGCCTAAAACAGGAAAAGGAAGAGTATGCACCCGCAGTTAGTGAGACCAGGCAGCTTCTCCCTTTTTATGTCTATTCTTCTTTTCTTTTCTATTTTCACTATTTTGATCTAGCCTTCCGCAATCGTTTGAAAGCAGATAAAGGCAACCCCATGCCATCGCTTGTCTATTAAGTAAATTAAATAATTATCTAAAGCCGACGACGACATGGCGGTAACAAAGTGATGCCTAACTCGTATTGTTGTTCCAATCACTTAAATATTAGATGCCTGCCTGCAACATGCATTAACATGCAGCATGCAACCAACTGCTGACCCTCGAATCTGCCTCTCCACTACGAATCTCTAACCAAATGATTGAATATTGATTCCAGAGGATTGACAGATATCGAACACCTAAGCAAGTGTTATTTATTTTTAGAATTATCTTATTCCGCTAACTGTTAAACTGTCAATTCTACGTACGTTTCATGCCAACCAGGCACATCCTGAGGAATTGCCGACAGTCACATCCACCAGGGTGCAAGGAGCGTCAAAAACCAACACAACCTCGTTAAGCGGACCGCTGTCATGCAATCAATGCATGCAACATGTTAATGCATGTTGCAGGCAGGCGTCTACTATAGGATTTCCGCGAATTAAAACCTCACACAATACAATTCTTAAATATGTATTATTTTAAACATGGAGGTAGCTACGTAAAACTACAGCCATATCAACGATACAGCTAACCAGGGTTTATATTTTAACATTTTTTTTTACCGTATGGAATCGATCATGCATCACTTAGAAAATGTACGAAAAATTCACAAACTCACAACTTTTTAGCAACGACTGACGTGCGTTATGCCGCCTCCCCTAGCTATACGTTGCCAAGCGCGAAGCGCGATCTGCAGTCGTCCGCGTCGCACAGCCACGTGCGATGGTCAAACTTGCACTGAAGCTATAGTATTTTGATTATTCGCTGTTTTTTTTAATTTTCTACTTTTTATTTTTCAATTTTAGTTCTTTGTAATCGTAGTATAACATTAGTGTTAGGCTATGAGAATTACGTTTTAGGCTATAAGTATTACTTTTACGATATTGACGTTTTTGAAACTAAGATTATGTGTGAAAAAATATGAAAATTTTTAACACCGTTACTGCTATCAAATATGCAAACATGATGGGGAATTCGCAGTGGTGACATTGCTGTGGCTTTATCATTATAAAGTCTTAGAGCCGTAGCAATGTCATTCGCAGGTTGTTGACTGGCGGGATAAGTTTAACGAAACTTACTCTGACGGTCAACAACCTACGAATCGATCATGCCATCGATTCCATCTTGTATATCAAATAAAAATAGTTTTAATTTTGTGCTTTTATTAATTGACGTTTCAAATTTGATATTGTGCTAGTTCCAAATTTATAGTAAAACTGAAAATCCTGTTAAAAAAATATTAGATATTAATAAATATAATAATCTCATAACGAAATAATACAACAACCTTTTGTATCTGTTTCCTTTTGCGAAAACATTTGGCGCCGCAGTACAAAGCTAAAGATATTATTAATATTGAGGAGGCCATGGCGACGCCACTCCTCATACCGATCGCCTTCGTTGTCCATTTGTCGTCTGGAAGAAAAAGGAAAATATCAATTCTAGAAATATATACGTAGATAGAAAGTTACATTATGCTGGTTAGTGGACAATACTAATGAAACTGCCAAAAATTAATAATAATATCAAAGGTTTTGTAGCAATTCTTTGTTAAGTGAAATTGCATTAAAAGTATTCGTTTCGTTTTTAGCATTCTAAACTTCATAGGACACTTCCTTTTCTGTCTGTTTTTACCTTGACCCTTCTCCTCAATGCCTACAAGTACAAAGACAAAATCTGGATTAAAATGGTCTCTATTATTTTGATATTTAATATATGAACCGACTCCAAAAACAACTATTGGATTCTGTTTAAACAATTACTCAAATTGGTTTTTGAAAATGTGTTTACGCCATTTCCGCCTTTTTAAAATTCTAGATTGGTTCCCTAGACCACAGACGGCTACGTACCCGGAGATGGTCATTCGCGGTGTGTCATCGAATGGAAAACGCGGGTCAATGCGGGAATAACTATATTTTTCATAAATTATAGTTTGCGGGAGTTAAAAACACTAAAAACCAGTGCCACTAGACAATCACGTGCCGAGCGCCTGCATTTTTGGAAGGCGCGTCAGCGATAACGGATGAGTTCCTCCGCACAATAAACATACCTCGAGTAGTCCGGGCGCGTATAGTGTTTTTTATTTTATTTTCATAAAGTTGTTTTATTTCTGATCTGTTTAGATTTTGTGTTGTGTGTAGACGACGGAACAAGTTACGTTAAATTGCTAAAAGCTTTAAGTAATAACGTTTGGCGCTTGTAGATGTCACTCCAAGCCGATTACTGGTTAGTTTTGGAATATTTTTATAGTTCCGTATGTCTAAACGAAAAAAAGATACACTTATAGGATGACTCGTGTGTCTATCTATCTATCTGTCACGGTCAATTTATTCCAAATCTACTGGATTGATTAAGTCTACACTTGGTACATGTACCAATTTCTGTGATTCAAGCATGGACGTATAACATAAAATAATGAAGTTTGGATATGAGTGTCCCATTTACAGCGCAAATTCAACACTTACAAAAAGAGCTTATCACGACGGTCTCGATATATGTATTTTATAGTGTTGAAATGAATAGTTTTAATTCAGGAAATAGATGAACATTAACCTTATTAGAAGGGCAATTTTATATATTTTTCAAAGTAGTTCTTTACTTTATTTTCTAGTTATAAAAGCATATTTTATTAAGAATAATGCTTACCTAAATTTACATCTTGTTCACTTATTAAGCAGTGATTTTTGTCGCTTTCATCTAGAAAATAAAATATTTTTTAAAGAATAATATTTGGGTGAAACAACAAGTTTTTAAATGAGTTAGCCAAAATTCTTATAATATACACAAACACACATCTGGGAGTACATATCCATTTAATGTGGCGACCACCTGCTTTTTCCGTCCGATATACGGACGCCAAATTCAAAACTCGACGTAAAGCATCTATTATGGCAACAAAATAACATTAAAATAAAATGAGAAAAAAATTGTGGACGTCAAAATTCTTCAAATTTTTATGAAATTGTATTTTGATCAGTTCTCTCACAGTGTTCTCACTTCGGTAGCGCAGCGCTGTTGTCGCAATGTATACACACACTGCTCGATGTACATTATCGTACATTAGTAAGCAATTTCGGCATCCCCATGAGATGTTGCCGTTTTTAATTGTTTAATCTACTTCCCGGATACATAGACGTTTTTGTTTTATTGTTTCGGCACAAGTACGTCTTTGTTTAAACGTTTCTGAGAGAATATGGTAATATCATGGATTCAATATATTACGGTAATATATTGAATCCATGAAATATATGTAATATGTCAGTTGGTAATGGAGTAAAAAAAAACCAATTGATTTATCTAAAATAGAAAAGTTTATTTTAAATAAACAAATTTTAGCACGTAAATTAATTGAACATAAATATTCACATATTGTATAACCGATCAGGTTATAACTACTAACCTAAAATAGAAAAATCAACAATTAAGGTTTTTACTTCCAATATTTTAGTAGATCGACGATGTATTACTTTAGTTAATTATACTAGTTATTTTAGTAAGTTTACTTTAACAAATATCTCAAAGACTAATTAAGTTAATAAAAGTTAAATAATTTCACGAGCAGTTTTATAATTCTCTCTCTCCTGAATCCCGTCTGTCAATGTCATTCTTCGTGTACAACGTCATTCTCTTAGGTAGCGTTCAAAGCTTACATATATAATTGCAAAGCTAACTTTACAAATTTAGCAATTTTTAGCGTCTCTATGGCTTTTAGAAATCATATTAAAATCTACATATTTTTTCATGGTCTTCTTTAAATGTAAGGTACTTATAATAATAATAATAATATAGCCTTTTATTCAGATCGCTTAGTACAATGAATTTCTAAAATTTATTTAAACAACTAACATTAAAAACTTAGACTTATTAAGTATGAATAAAATTAGACTAATACTTGTTGCTTGGTTATCTTCCCTAGATCTGTTTGCCAGTCGGCAAAGGCCTCCTCCAACCTTTTCCATTCCTTTCTTTCTTGAGCCACTCTGTTCCATGTGACTCCCGCCACTCGTCTAACGTCGTCGTCCCACCTTTTCTGTGGTCGGCCTCTTTTCCTTTTGCCTTCCCTTGGGTACCACCATGTCACCCTTTTGCTCCATTTATCTTGTCCTCTAACCAGGTGACCTGCCTATCGCCATTTGAGTCTTTTAATTTTGTGTATTACGTCGGTAGTTTTTGTTTTGTTTCTAATGACGGTATTTTAACTCTATCGGACTTTTTGATATTTATCATGCTCCTTTCCATTGCGTACTGGCAAATTGCTAGTTTGTTAGAGGTGACCTGATTTAAGGACCATGACTGACATCCGTACGTAAGGACCGGTAATATGCAGGTGTTAAAAAGTTTGCTTTTTAGGTTTATATGGAGATCTTTATCTTTCATAGCCTCTCTTAAACTCCAGTATCTCTTCCAGCCATTTGTAATTCTTCTGTCTACTTCCTTCTGCATAGGATCTTTTTGGGTTATGAGCTGCCCTAGATATACGTACTCGTCTGTATAGTTGATTACAATGTCTCCTGGATCTATAGTGTGCTTGTACCCGTTTGTCATCACCCTAGTTTTTTCCATATTCATTGTCAACCCTACTCTCCCGCTTTCTTTAGCAAGTTCTTTTATCATTCTGGTTAAGTCTTCTGCTGTTTTTGCCAATAACACTATGTCGTCCGCAAATCTTAAGTGTGAGAGTAAATGACCATCTATATTAATTCCGAGGTGTTCCCAATTGAGTCTTCGGAAGACTGATTCTAGTACTGCGGAGAATAGTTTAGGAGATAGAGGGTCTCCCTGCCTTACGCCTTTTTCTACTCTGAAAGGGGTGCTTTTCTTTTCTAGTTCGATTATTGCTGTACTGCGGCTATATATGATTCTTATTAATCGGATGTACTTGTGTTCTATTCCTTGTTGTAGTAACGCCTCCCATATTTTGGCATGTTGAAGAGAATCAAATGCTTTACTATAGTCTATAAATGCAATGTAGTATGTAAGTTGGTATTCGTTGTATTTCTCCAGAATTTGGCGCACTACGTGAATATGGTCTATCACTGAGTAATCGCTGCGGAATCCTGCTTGCTCTTTAGGTTGGTTTTCGTCTAGGGTTCTTTCGATCCGTTTTAGGATGATCTTAGCAAAAATCTTATATACATTGGACATTAGACTTATAGGGCGATAATTTCCTATGTCATATTTATCACCCTTCTTATATAATAGGATGATGTGAGACTTGGTCCATTGCTGTGGGATGGTTTCGGTATTCGTGATATCATTGAACATATCTGTGAGGACAGGTAACAGGATCTCTTTGCTATATCTTAGAATTTCATTGCTTATGCCGTCAGGCCCGGGTGCTTTCTCTCTCTTTTGAGTATCGATAGCCTTGCTGACTTCAGCCTGGAGAATACTAGGAGTGTTCGAAGTATCCACCAGATTGATTTCAGCTTGCTTAGAGTTGTTTCGATAAAGGTTTTTGTAGTATGACGTAGCTGTTTTTAATATGTCAATTCTGTTGTGATTAAATTTTCCCCGGTTATCCTTCATTTTTACTATCCAGTTCTTCATGTCTGTCAATTCTTTGAGTGCTTTTTTAATACCACCGGTTTTCAGTATGTAATTTTCTATCGTTGTTTCGTTCTTTCTTCGTTGTTTCTTAATTTTCTTCGTTGTTTTCTATCCTTTCTCATACTTTCCTTGACATCTTTGCTGATTTCAGCTAATTTCTGTCTTCTGTTTTGAATATTTCTTTCGTTAATAAGGTGGTTTCTTTCTTCTAGGAGATTTACAGTGGCTGTTGATAGTATTCCCTTTGCATCAATTTTAGTATCTGCTATGAGTTTAATTTGGGTTTTGATAGCATTTTCCATATAATTGTATTTATCCTGGGTTTCTAGTTCCTTAGTGTTCTCCTTGAAGTCTCTTAGTTCAGTTCTTAGGGCTGTTGTTATTTGCTCCAATTGCTGTTCGTTGAGTTTTATGTTTCTCAAATCTTGTCTCGGTCTAGTCTTCTTTGGTTCATTCATTTGGAGTTCAGTTCTAATGAGTCTGTGGTTGGTGTTGAAGTTAAATCTTTTGATGACGGTAAAGTTTGTAAAGTAGCTGTTTCTGTTGGTCATAATAAAATCAATTTCGTTTTTGTTTTACCATCCGGCGAGATCCAGGTCCACATGCTCTTTCGGTTCTTCTTAAACATAGTATTTAAAATTGTTAGTTTGTTTTCTAGTGCAAAGTTAGTAATTATTTCCCCATTTCTGCTTCTGGTCTTGTTACTATAAGAGAATTGACCTAGTATTGCATTTTCTCCTGAGCGTCTTGCTCCTATTTGTATTGAAGTCACCCATGACTATAAGATTTTCATGGGTATGCTTTTGAATGGCTTCGTTTAGATTCTGGTAGAAGTTGTTTATTGTTACCGAATTTGATTGCTCTGTAGGTGAATATATTTGTACAATAGACCAAAGTTTTTTATAGCCAGGTAGTTTCATGTTCAGTATTGCTATACGTTCTGAGATTCCTATGAATTCTTCCACATATTGTTTCAAATGTTGTTTAATAATAAATCCTACCCCATATTGGCCTTGTGTCTCTCCTATTTGATAAAGTAAAAAATCTAGGTAACAAGTGATACTTTCGCCCATTCTTCTCACTTCGCTCAAACCAATTATGTCCCATTTGATAGATTTTAACGCATATGTCAGTTCCATTAGATATTCTTCTTTACCCAATGTGAGTACGTTGAGAGCTGCTATGTAAATTACTGATTTTCTGTAACTGTTGTCTTTATATGTTGGAGGGTTGTGGTCGCTTTCCCCCTCGAGGACCAGTCGGCTTGGGGGAGTTTGTTGTTTTTTTTTTGTTTCTTTATTGGCAGATTCTTTGGTTGGTTTTGGTTTCCGCTTGCCGTTCTTTAGTTGCTATTGGTTTTTAGTAGTGTTAGGTATGTTCGAAAAGGAGCTGGATCTATGTCGCATTAACTCAAAAGCATTTGTCCTGTTTGTCTTCATTGTGTTTACTGTTTGTAGCTTTTTTGGTTGATTATTGTCCGAAGAGGGTGAAGCGGATGTTTGCCTTTTCCTTTTCTCTTGGCTGTTTTTCTTTCTATTACCCTTTTGTCTCTCTTCAATTAGCTTGGCTTGTAGCTCTTTTCTTTTCCCCAACACATCCTTCGAGTAGTCCTCCGTAATATATATATATTTTTTAGATTCTTTTTATTTTTGATAATTTCGGTCTTTTTCCAGTTGTTTGTAAACGAACACAGTACCGGTCTCGTTTTGTTTCTGTCACTCTTCCTATTACCTAGGCGGTAAATTTTGTTGATATCATATTCTTCGATTTTAATATTCATATCTAGATTGAAGGTTTCTTTGAGCTTTTGTATTAGTTCAGTAGAGGATTGTTCGTTTTCTTCTAAGCCAAATACTACAATATTATTGTTTTTCTCTGCCCTCTTAAGGTATTCTATTTCTCTTTCCAGTTTTTCTACTTTAGTCTTCAGTTTCTTATTTTCTTCTATAACAGGGATTAGTTTCTCATCCATCTTTTCCATAATACTATTTGTTATAGAATCCTTCAATTCAGCATTTTGACTTCGCATTTCCAATTTCATTTTTTCAAATAACATTTGAAATTGACCTTCCATCTTTTCTCTGCGTGTAACGAAGCGCAATAGTGGAATATGGTAGAAATCGTAGAATTGTTTTTATGGATTGGCAACACTGCTTTATATGTCAGATTTGTTGACGTTTGCGACTAGTGCCACGGAGCGAATGATTTGTTATTTTCGTGTTTTCTAACCTTCAATGTAATAGTTGTGATTGTGGTCCCACGATGGAATAATCGCACTTCCCCGTATGTTTCTAAGCACTTCCAGGAGGTCCCAGTACTTCACCGACGAAAACTAGCAACCATAAATTACGTTTACTATTTTATTTCACTTAAGTTCACTCGGAGCTATCACTACGATGTTGACAGTTCTGAAGCCGGAAACGGAACAGATAAGTACTTATTTACTTAAAATATTTCAAATTTATTCTTCGCACAATCAATTACTATAACAGTCTTTTTAATTTATTAATTCTTAAGTTAAGGAAGCAGTTGTGTTTACCTAAATGCGTTTTTTGTTAATCCCCTACATAAACACAAAAATTTTAATTTGAAGCCTATGCGTGTCTGTTTATACTTCGTATCTGTTGGCATCATAACATGCAACTAGGGTTGCCAACTTTTTTTGACAAAAAAAAAGTATAAACTGGTTTGGATAGAAAAAAATAAAGTATTAGGAAGAAAAAAAAGTATTTTTCAAATTTTATGTTTTTATTGCTTTAAAAACGTATTTTTGTGTGCTTTTAGCACATGCTAACAATTTTTCGTTACCTTTAAAGGTTGCAAAGCTTGTTTGATAAGCAAAATTTAAATAAATAAACAATTCGTTTTTAATTAAATTTATTGATGCTCTATTTCTCTCTTCTCGCCACTTTAGATTCATTACTGAAAAAACTCTTTCAATAAAAGCTTATAATAACTTTTATTATATTTGGTAAGCTATTAGATGCATTTTTAAGTATATATTGCCATTTTTCAACTGTACTTTTCACTGATAATTCTTTATTACCATCAGTGAATTTTCTTTGGATCTCTTTAAGTCTTATATATTCGGAATACATATCGTCCATATTAATTTTTAATCTGTCTTGTAATTTGGCCTTTGTAATAACCATTTCAAAATGTTCAAATTTTACCTCATTTTTCAAAGGCATGTTAGGAAGTATTGAAAACCAGTTATCTTCGCTAAAATCAAACCATTTTATCATATAATTTAAGCTCATATCAATGAAAATTCAAAAATTACTGATAACTGTATTGAATATTTCGAGTGACGACTTTTGAATTTTTTGTAATCTCATTTTTTATTCATAACCAAAGTATTTTGTTTTACGGATCACACTAAAGGTTGAAAATAGAGTATTTTTGCATACTTTATTTGTATATAAAAGTATAAAGTATAATTACCAAAAATAAAGTAGGATACGTTATTATAAAGTATGGTTGGCAACTCTACATGCAACCTATAATCTTTTCTAATATTTTAAGAATGGTGATTATTGTTCAAAAAAAGCAATAAATATTTATAAACATATTATCTCACATTACTTATTATTGAATGTTGGGTGGATAAGATCATGACATTTTTATAGTTATAATTTATAATACAATCTTTAAATTACAATAAACGGAGTTATAAAAATATTTAAAAAATCGAAGTTAATATTATTTTTGAATTAATGAATATTTTTTATTCGAATTATGTGAAAAAATAGATAAGTAAGTGTATGAATAAATTTTTATTCAATTTTGTATTCCATCGCGATTTTGAAAAAAATTTAAACAATTTTTATTCCATTTTAAAACGTCTGTTGAATAATCCATTTTCTTTTAAAAATAACATGTAGTTCTTAAACATATGAGTATTAAAAATGTTACGAAAATCCTACTTGGCTTACAATTTACTATAAATAATTAAAAAAACTCTTTCGCAATTTCTTAGATTTGAGGGATATTGAGAAAAATAGCTATAGATGTAAAACTATGGAAAATACATTTTTTTGTACATAACATTTCCATTTTGCTAATTCTGTATCATATTGTACTTGCATCATAAATGATTTTGTATTATTTACAACAAACCAGCAGTTCGTAAGTCTCCGTACGGATAAAGACAAAATTTAAATGTCCTGTTTCTAATTTCTACACTACCATATAGAGTAAACATGGATAATAGAACAGTATTAAATGAGATAAAGTAATAAAATTTCTTTCTTTACCAAAGGTAACACAGGCACTCCGCTGAGTTAATAACCTACAAATAAAAGGAAGAAAGTGGTATGATTTTTTTTAGTCTTTTTGAAAAAGAAACCTGATTTTCATATTTTTAGATTTTAAATAGACGAAAAGCAGGTTTGATAATTCTATTAAATAAATTTTAAACTTAACTCTTTCATTCAAGCACTTGTTTCGTATTTTGCCCTCTCAGGGAAATATTAATACCCGTGTCCCTATTTTCGAAGAAATTAATTGATATTTCATAATAATTTTATTTCTTGTTTTACAGACTTAGAATTAGAATTTTCTTTAATTATTTTATCCACTTTTCTTCCAATAAAAATAACCAACTTTCTAAATTTCGTATTTCTAGCATCATTACTTTCAGCTAGCTCTACATTAATGAATCAGGCATTTATTAGGATTTCCGAATATCTCTATAATATTAGTAAGGGCTATCTGTGCCAACGGCTTCGCTCGTGTGAACTACAAAATTATTGTTTGGGTGTTTTCTAAATAAAGTATAATTTTGCTTAGGTATGTTAATTACGAGAAGTAAAAATATTTGTAATATAAATCTTCTTTTATAGTCTAGGTAACAAATTGAAATTAGTGCAAAATAGAGATACTGGTCCTAAAAATACGTGTGATAGCTCATTCGATCCAGAATAACGTTTATAAAATGTATTGAAAGCTTTCATTAGCACATAAAACATTTTAAAAGTTATAAATAATTCAAAATGAAAAAAAGGTACTTTTTTTCAGCGGTATCTCGTAAGCTATTAATATTTAAGAAATTTAAAAAAAAGGTCTTCAAAGAGGAGGAAACTTCCTATAAAAACTGTTTACTCTCGGAACTCTACCTTCATTATTTACAATTTTAATTTAACGCTGAAAATGGGGCTCCGCGCGACATTTTAAGGTAGCGCGCGTCAAAATCGAGTACATCACGCTAAATAATTTTTTTAAGGTATTAAATATAGATAGAAAAAATTGAATATATTTTGGTGAATTCAGAACACTTCAAAGAATTTATTCTCTTTGGAAAATTAACTAAAAGTTAATTTTATTACAAGTTAGACATTTAATTAAAAAAATTTTCTCCAACTTTCGTCTTTGTGCATTAAAAAAATGTTTAAATAATTGAAATAAATTTTTTTCGCTTAGTGAAGCTTTTTTCATACACATGCTCAATAAGATCACGCCAAAAAAGGTTAAAAAATTTCAATGCTTTGTTGAAAACAAATTTTTAACTTATTTTTTTCGCCATTTGTTAAAATGTTTTTTAACAAATGGACTATTTAAATATTTTAAAGTAATATATAAGTTTATTCTTTTAAAAATAATATGATTTAATTTTTTTTAAAACAATATTTTATTGTTTATCATCGCTTTTTTTTTCATTTCAATAAAAATACATTAAAAACTTATTTTTGATCTTACAATTTTGATCATAATGTGTGTAGTGGTGAAAAGTATTGCCTCTTAACTTTATTTTAGGTTAAGACGCTTGTTCTTTAACTACTGCACGCTGACCCATTATATTAATCGTTTCTAATATACTGGGTCTAACATTCGCCAGTAGTATAATGACATCGTCCGAAATCGACGCCTAAAATTCTTTTCGACGCACGCTACAAATCGTTTGAGTTAAAAGCTCGTTGGTCAAGGCACACGTCAGAATAGTTCTGAACTCGATAGTACAGTATGCAAATTATTTGAATCCTGTTGGGTTCTGAGACAACGCTCTTGATTACTTGGTTACCATCAATCGTTAAGTTATTTCGCTAAGTTGTGATAAATAAAAATACAGTTATTAAATTTTCTAACAGAAATTATAAAGGTATAATGAATATGTACCTACACAATTTTAGAAAAAGATTTGTTTCAAAAATCAATAAATATTTTTCATTAGCTTTTACTCGGTGCTCTGCCTATGTGTATATACAATCTACTCATCATTTACTTTTAATTAACCTTGTAAATATAAATACCAATCCGATGCGGAATACCGAATCAGATTTAAATTCCGATTTCACACTAATTTCTGATTCGATCTGGTTCTCTATTCCAATCCCGCGTCCCTCTCTTTTTCAAAAGTGTTATCGCTCTTAATTCCAACTAGCTGGGCGACCGAGCTTTGCTCGGATTATTTTTTGGATACACTAAGTGTATAAAACACTGTTAATATACCAAGTTGTAAAACTAATGTCACTTCATTTCGCTGATTAAAAAACAGTCCATTATCACCAGTAAAATATCAAGTGTCGTAATACTAAATTATAAAATATGGTTGTCTGAGGCGATTTTAATGTTTCCAAAATATTTTTAATGATTTCTGTGCAGTTTGTTATATATTGTATATTCGACATATTTTACTACTTACTTAGTGCTACTAATGAGATCGTATTGAGATCTAATTGAGATCGTAGTTTTATCTTTTAACACAAGATGGCACTCGTTTCCCATTGAATGAACCACAACTGACGACTGACACATTTTCAAATTAATATTCCAAAAACAACCATGAAAATAAAAAAAACTAATATTAAGGTTATTTTTGATAAAATTAATTTTAAAAAAAGCAACCGGGAAGTGGATCAAATTTAACTTGCAAGATAAAAATGCTTGTCATAATAATAAAAATTAAAAAAGCGACCCCAGGCTCGAACTCGGGATCTTCTGCACAGTATGCGTGATACGTGATAGCCGCTGCTCCACGGCAACTATAAAGACCGTGGCGAAATATCTATATATTTAGTAAGTAAGCATTCATATCCCGGTTTTTAATTTTTTTTCTTGGAAAATCGCGTTTTCCCGGGAAAAACAACTATGTAGATAAACTTGAAACACTAAACTTTATCTGAATATAAATTTTTCATGAAAATCGTTAGAGCCGTTTCCGAGATAGCTGGTATATATAAACAAACAAATATACAAGGATTGCTCGTTTAAAGGTATTAGATAAATATCGATCGCTCTTCCGATACGATTCGAATTTCTTGTAAATTATTGCATAGATATAAGGTTGCATTGATTTAGTGGCAGGTATAAAACATCATGCGCATAATTCAAAAACTATTCTGTTTATTTGTTAATTTTATCTAAATCCACTTAGTCGTTTATATATAATTGCTTTACAAACAACCAAAAATATTGTCATAAAGTATCACATTAGCAATATTATATAGCATTTATTAGTATTATTATATAATGGCATATAATAGTGACAAAAAACGCAGTGTAAAAACTGTATTACTTGTTTAATTCACTATGGCTTTTTAATTATTAAACCATTATTATTAGTCAGGTAGTTACAATCGTAATTTTGATAATCGCCCTTACTTTTGCTTTCGCTCTACTTAATCCTCTTACACTATATCTCACTCGCTTCTCTCCCTCTCGATCTTCACCGCTCACTTAAACACCTTTATATGAACGTTCCTTCATTAAACAAAGCAAATAATAAACATGGCCAGCAAAATAAAGATTAATGACTTTCAAATCTTCTATTTATAATGAATTATATGGATAAACATACAAAAAAACAGAAACCTATATTGAAGGGTCATCTACAAATTGTGATACACACTCAAGGGAAGAAAGGGTATCAACAAAGTGTGACATCGTGTGACAGGGTCAGAAAGGGGAAGGGGATTCATAAGCTATGTGATGTCACATGTATAAAACTAAAATATTTAGTTTAACTGTAGCAAAAATGTCTCGCCTTACTTACTATTTGTAAATTTTATAAAGTGTTCGATTTATTGTTAATTTGATGAAAATTTATATAAATGTAAATAAATAAATAATTTTGGAAATGCTATTTCAATAATTTCTAAATTTGAATTCGCATGTGTGACGTCACATCAAAGAGGGAGTCATACAAATGTGACCATCTATGACAAGGAGGTGGGGCTATAAAATCATTAAAATTGTGTGACGTTATTTGTGGATGGCCTCTTTCATTGACAATGGGTTCTATCAGTTTGTGTCCAATTTCAACAAAATTGGTTAAATTATTGTCCAGTTATAAGTAGCCATACAAACAAACAAACAGCAAAATAAAATAGCTCATGTATAATAAAATGATGTGCTTCATTAGTACACTGAAAGATCATTAAAATAATTTTAACTATTGTTGGCCGATGAAAAAACATATAAACGAACAGACAGACAAACAAACCTAAATTGCCTATACTCATTTTCAATTGGTGTTAAATTATCCACGTACTAAATTTTATTAAAGTCAGTACAGCAGCGTAGGTGTGAAAATGTAACAAACAAGTTGACACTTTCGCATTTATAATATTTATATGGATTATAACCGGATACGATGTTTGTCTATATGAACTTATATACTTACACTTATTACATACAGAAGGAGGATGCATTATCCTCCTTCTGCATTGAATGGTAAAATAATTAATCAGGTAAAAATAACGACTTCAATTAACAATGTCAAAATGTATTACACGTAACATTTTATCGGCGAGGTTGCCAATCTTCGACAAAAACAGAGACAAGGCAATGTTTGTCAATGAACAGAAGGAAGGCATTTAGGTGTTAATGTCGATTAACTTGTAAAAATATTCGAACACGTCATATAGAAATGAGAATAGAAGTGGGTTCAAATGTATAGTAGAATGCCTATAAATTGCATACATTCAAAAACGCATGAATATTAAATTACAAAGTCACTGAATCAGTTACTATCTAATGATATAATAGCAGATTTAAAAATATTATGGCTTGTACAGGTAAAACAGATAGACGTCATAATAATGTAGAACGGAAAGACGTCAAAAGTGTGATGGCATGTAAATATATATTAACATACATACATATATTTACAAATTGACCGTTATTTTACGCTATCTCACGGTATATTCACGGGAGGCATTGAGATGTTATTAAATTGTGAAATATTGTAAAATTATGTACTATTTTTTTTTAATCTATGGAAATATGATAATTTATCATATTTTAAAGGATATTTCATTTGAACAAAGTTAAGAAACATTGTTGTTTCTGAATTCTTCAAGAACTCATATTAGAACGCAGAACAAGTTCCTTTTTATTGATGTAAATAAAATGTTGTTAAAGTACGACTACAGACAGTCAAGTGCTGTTGACGACATTGTAGCAGAAGTGGCGTATGGACTTAATGTTACCATCCGGTCGTCATGTGAATGTGTGCTCGAAATCAAGAGTAAACCGAATAAATTGAACAAGTTAAAAAAACATCATTACACTTTTTCCCCCGAGTGGGTTCAGCTTGTAGAGTTCCATTTGAACTATAGAAGAGGCACTAACGAGATTCAAGGCGAGTGATGCACCGCCACCTACTTTGCTAATACTTTTTCAAAGGTTTGCGGCAGATTAACGTAAAATTATACTTTCGTGCATGATGCCAATGCCTTACTGCACACAACGTATTAGACGGTAACTTTTGACTTCTGCAAAGGTCTATATAGTGCCTTCACGTACCTAAGTCTTTCTCACATCCATTCCATTTTACGTTCCTTTGGATAAATTGACAGTCATCATCCTTGCGCTCTCCCCAGTAGTCTAATAGGATCCGATAACAATTCTTCTACTGACAGATTAAACGTTATTCTCAATTAATATTATGAGTATTTAGTCTTTAGATGTGACGGGTAACAAACCTCATCGCTGCAGTCAAGTTTCCGCTCCTCGTTGCCCAATGAGGAAATGCTATTTTCCTCTCATTAAATACAGTGGGGGCGCTCGATACAAACCCAGAGAAAAATTTTCAAGTAATCTCATTAACTTCTTGGGTATTTCTTTTTATTTGGCTGTCGTGATAAAATTTTGATAACGTGAACGAGTGTATATTGGGGCGGTGAAGTAAGAGAAACATGGTCAAAAGGTACTGTCATTCTAGAAGTCACCCACCTTTGGATAACAGCAATTCCAGTGAGTTACTGATAGCTCAGGACCGCGTGTCATGGAAATATAAGAGGATATTATTCAGCAATGAACGACTAATATTCGAGACGAAGAAAACTGTATACCTAAAAGAATGTCGTGTTAGTAGGACCGTTTATAACTCGAGAACGGCTAAACCGATTTAGATGATTTTGGATTAGTTTGAATCGTCGCAGCCCTGGTTAACAGAATAAGTATGAAAAGTCACAAAAAAACCCTTGATTTCAAAGAACAAATATGACCTTAATTAATAGCAGGCCATGTCGGCCATTATGTTTGCTGACATTTGACATTGCAATTTCAAGGGTCTAATCTGTCTAATTAACAGAAATCCAACCGACACAAATGCATTTGTGTTGTGTTAGATGAAGTTGCAATCCTGATTGTTGGTGAAAACTTGGAATCACGCGATATCATGCTTTCACGTCGCGATACTGGACAGCTGCAACGAATACATGAAACACATAGTTCATATGATTCTATGCAATACCCGCTAATGTTTTGGCAAAGCAATGATGGTTATCATTTCAACATGAAGATGATAAATCCATTGAATGGTGACTAGTTTTTTCATAGTTTTTACTTCAATATGACAAATATTTAGCTTGAATATTTATGGTTTCCAAGAAATATTTACCCAATTTCCCTGGAGTGGTAAGAGCCCACTAAGATATAAGACGTTCATTGTTTTAAAGAATATTGGGTAAATATTTTTTTATACTTTTGAAATACCCCAAAAATATATTTCGGGTAGTTTAGTGGTAAAATGCATAAAAAGGATTTTACTATATTCATCAAAAATCAAGCATTTACATTTAAAGAATCACAAAGTTGAACAATTAATATACAAAGCATATAATAATTTACAATTACCTACATCTAAAATTAAAACTAAACTTAAACAAAGATATAACTATACAAAAGTAAAATTTAATCAAAAAATCCGTTCCGAGCCCATCCAGACGCAAAGGCCCCCATTACTCTCACGCGTTGCCACGCTGATAAAAATTTTTAGTTTAACCTCTCCAAAATATGAATGTAAGTTTTAATTCTACAATACTAATTTTACTTATTTATTTCAGGTGAGAAAACTACCAAGAAAGTTAGCTCGATGAATTATTAAGCATACCGTTTGATGATTCGTTAAAATGCTGACAATCATTTGCTGCGATATTTTCGATTGCTTCAGCAATATTGCGTCGACATGTATGTCAAAGTCGAAAGAGAGCGTCTAACTTTTATTCGGTTAAATCAAGCAAAACTGCTTCGGAGGAGTATATTCATTTACGCTGCAATTAGCACTGAAGGAAATGCAGGTAACGTTGGTCGATTGACTATCCTACCGGCGACGTACACAGGTTGCCCGCGTCATATGCGCAATATTCAATGACATATGTTCATCTTTATGGTCGGCCAGAGTTATTTATTACCTTCACGTGCAATCCGAAATGGAAAGAAATTGTTCAAATGTTGCGTCCTGAACAAACATCAAGTGATCGACACGACATCACTACACGTGTCTTTAAGCAAAAACTCCAGTCAATGATGAACTACATTGTTAAGCAACGCGGCTTTGGGACTACTCGATGTTGGATGTATTCAATAGAATGGCAAAAAAGAGGTTTGTCGCATGCACACATTGTACTTTGATTAGTTGAAAGAATTCAATCAGACCGAGTAGATGATATTATATGTGCCGAGATTGCTAATCCCATAACCGATCCAAAGTTACATGATGTTGTTAGTACGAATATGATTCATGGCCGTGTGGTGCCATCAACCCTCAATCACCGTGCATGGTCAATGGCAAATGTTCAAAACATTATCCACGACAACGGACGGCGAAAATTATCACCGGCAATGATGGGTATCCACTATATCGGCGTGGATCACCTGATGATAACGGTCGATCTATCACAACAAAAGTGAAAGGGAACGATGTTGTAGTCGACAACAGTTGGATTGTTCCATATTCGCCACTTCTTTCCAAAACATTCAAGACACATTGTAATATTGAGTTTTGCCATTCAGTAAAGTCGATCAAATACATCTGCAAATATGTAACGAAAGGCAGTGATATGGTGGTTTTTTGCATTCAAACCTACGATGCCAATGATGAAATTGGTCATTTTCAAGTGGGCCGATCTGTGAACTGTAATGAGGAGATTTGGCGTATATTCTCATTCCCTATTCACGAACGTTGAATTCACAACTGTTGTACATTTGGCAGTGCATCTGGAGAACGGTGAACGAGTATATTTCACTGCGTCGAATGCGGCTCAACGAGCTGAAACACCTCCAGCGACAACGTTAACCAGTTTCTTTGAGATTTGTTAAAGCAACCCTTTTGCAAAAACATTCCTTTACTCGGAGATGCCACGTTATTACACTTGGAACGCTACAACAAAAAAATTTCAACGTCGGAAGCAAGGCAATGCTGTTTTAGGCCATCCAGGTATGCGTTATACTGATGCTCTTGGTCGTATTTACACAGTTCATCCCAAGAACGATGAATACTTCTACTCGCGATTGTTACTGGTGAATGTTCAACATCATTTGAATCACTACGAACTGTTGATAGTGTAGTGTAGCCTACATTTCGTACTACATCTCAAGAGCTCAATTTGCTTGAAAACGATAATCATTGGGATACGACACTCGCTGAAGCATCTATATCTGCATCTCCAAGTCAGATACGGACATTATTTTCTATCATCATTTCGACGTGATTTCCATCGAATCCAAGTGACCTATGGAACAAATACAAGGACAACATGTCAGAAGACATTTTACATCAGATTCGAATCAGTTCAAGAAATCCCGATCTTGAGGCGAGAGAGGAAGTTCAAAGCCTGGTTAAGGCTTTGCTTTTGATCGAAGACATGTGTGCGAGACTATTTGTGCGAGACTATTTGTGCGTGATCCGACATTATGGTAGCAAATGCTTCTTCTGGCATAGCGGCCACATTGATAGAAGGTTACCGTACGGCTCATTCAGTGTTAAAATTACCCTTAAACCTTCAAACTATTGAACAACCAACATGTAACATTGCGAAAAACTCTGGCCAAAAAATGGCCAAAATTTTAATAGCAGCTAAAATTATAAACTGGGACGAATGCACAATGGCGCACAAACGCATATTAGAAGCATTAGACAGGATATTAAAAATCTGCGTAAAGACTCAAGATATTTTGGAGGCGCAATGATTTTACTGTCTGGCGATTTTCGCCAAACGCTGCCAGTCATTCCAAAATCGACTGCTGCCGATGAAATTCATTGGAAGAACGTAAACATCGCCCTTAGTAAAAAAAAATGTCAAGTCATTGTCATTGTTGTAATACTTTCTCGTCGTACAAAAAACCGAAGTTTAATTTGTTAACTCTAATAATTATATTATTTTCTACAGGTTATGGGCGGTCTCATATACCTTTATTAGATCAGTAATTAAATATTTGTTGCAAAGTTTTAAAGTACAGTACAATAAATCGCGAATTTGAACCACTCCGTGAACAATGGCCACGGCTACCCTACAAATTGAGAAATTAGCCGGCCGGAAAAATTACTCAACGTAGAAATTCGCAGTCAAGTCATATTTGGAATAAGATGACTTATGGAAATGTATTGATTCTGGTACCGAGGTCGATCCGAAGAAAGATGTAAAAGCCAAGTCAAAGATAATTTTGTTGGTCGAACCGATAAATTACGTGCATCTAGAAAATCCCATGTCGTCGAAACAAGTTTGGAAAAACCTTCAAAATGCGTTTGAAGACTCTGGGCTGTCTAGAAAAGTTGGCTTACTGAAGGATTTAATCAACACTTCATTGGATAACTGTCCTAGTATAGAAGAATATGTGAATAAAATCATGAGTACAGCGTATAAATTGCGGAACATTGGCTTCGAAGTTGGAGATGAATGGCTGGGAAAACTCATGTTAGCAGATTTACCGGACAACTGTAAACCTATGATCATGGGTTTGGAAAGTTCCGGCTTCAAAATTTCATCGGATTTCATAAAAACGAAACTTTTACAGGAAGTCACAGTATCTGAAACTTCTGCATTTTTTCTAAGCACAAGAATAATACAACTCTAAAAATAATACAAAGCCAAAAGGAAAGGGTCCTCGTTGTTACAATTGTAAAAAATATGGCCATTCCAAAAATCAGTGCACATTGCAGAAAACGGAGTCAGAGAAAACTAATCAAAATAAATTTTCAGCAATTTTTTCAGCTTACAGTACATTGCACCAGGATGACTGGTATATTGACTCAGGCGCTACAATGCACATGACAAGACGCTCAAACTGGATGTATGATAAACAATTACCTCCGATTCAGAAAATAATGGTGGCAAACAGTGAAACAGTCTCCATATAAAGTATGGGTAAAGTAAATATACAAAGCAAGTTAAATAGAAATGAATGTTAAATCCAGGTGAGAAAAGTTTTATTTATTCCTGAATTGAGTGCAAACCTGTTATTGGTCAGTCAATTAACAAAGAGTGGCTGTAAAGTGGAATTCACTGACACAATATCAATAAGAATACAATGTCAATAAGTATTTAGTAGCAACGGCGAGACTAACCAATAACATGTACAAACTCAATACTGTTACTGGTAATGCATATGCTGTGATAAGTGAAAGTAAGTCAGATTTAACTACATGGCATAAGATAATGGGGCATTTAAATATGGCTAAAGTAAAGAGGTTAGAATTGTGTGCTGAGGGTATTTCTATAAGTAACAAAGAAATTAATATTGTTTGTATACCATGTTGTGAAGCAAAACAAACACTATTACCGTTTTTTGAATTCCGGTTCTCAAGCAAATGTACTACTTGAGATAATTCATACCGATCTGTGTGGTCCGATGGAGACTCCGTCCGCTGGCGGTGGAAAGTATTTCATAACCTTCATAGACGATTACTCACGCAAAGTATATGTTTACTGTCTAAAGAATAAAATGGATATTAAATCGGTGTTTGAGAAATTTAAAGTTGAAATAGAAAATGAACTAGAATAGAAAATTGAAATTCTAAGAAGCGACAATGGGAAAGAATTTTGTAATAAAGAAATATCTAATTTTCTAGCAGCTTCTAGCATCAAACATCAGACCAGCACTCTTTATACACCAGAGCAAAATGGGCTAGCAGAGAGAATGAACAGAACGCTGGTGGAACGTGCTAAGTACATGCTATTTGAAGCAAAACTGCAAAAACCTTTTTGGACTGAGGCAGTCGCTACTGCAGCCTATGTCATCAACAGATCCCCATCACGAGTTCTGGCGGAGGTAACACCATACGAAAAATGGACTGGTAAGAAACCAAACATTTCACATTTAAAGATATTTGGTTCGAAGACTATGGTACATGTTTCTAAGCAAAATCGTTTAAAATTGGATCGTAAATCACGTGCACTGGTGTTCGTAGGCTACTGTGAGAACACAAAGGGATATAGATTCTTTGATCCAGTTTGTAGGAAAATTGTGATTAGTAGATATGTGACATTCATCAAAAAAAATGTGATGACATTGAAAATATCACTCAGAAAATACCTACGCCAGTGCCACAACATGCTTCTATCTCCATTTCTACAGAGAATGATAGATCTGACACACAGAATTTGTCAGTAGAAAACGAAGACACAATAAATGTTAAGATAGCTCGCCAAATACACAAGACATTACTTCATCATCGAGTAATGATACCTCGTTTGATAGTTGTGTGATGAATAGGAAAACTGATGATGAAACATATTATCCTGATACAGATGATTATTACGATGATGATGATGATATTCAAAGAAATATCACACTGAGGTCAAATCAGAAACAAAACATGCAAGGTAATAATTTCATGTATGTTATGCAGGTTCCAGATTCACTGACTGTTGCAGAAGCATTTTTAGGTTCAAATCCTAAACAATGGAAGGAGGCAATGGATGAGGAGTACAAATCTCTATTGGACAATAACACATGGGAATTTACTACACTGCCAGATGATAAACATTCCATACCGTGCAAATGGGTATTGAAAACGAAGACAGACGAAAATGGATACATAGTAAAATACAAGGCAAGACTCGTAATAAAAGGTTGTTCTCAAAAAACCAGGAATTGACTACACTGAAATTTTTTCACCGGTTGTAAGGCTTGCATCTTTGAGATACTTGTTTGCTTTGGCTGTTAAACATAATTTAGACATATGTCAAATGGATGCCGTGTCAGCTTTACTACAAGGTGACATAGAAGAAGAGATTTACATGAAACAGCCACCAATGTATGAGAATGGTCAAAAAGAAAATGTATGTTGGCTAAAAAAAATCATTTTATGGTTTAAACAGGCCAGCAGGCAATGGAACAAAAAGATTGATTTTAAACTGAAAGAAATGGGTCTATCGCGATTTAAACTAGATCTCTATATTTACTTCAGAATTGTAAATGAGAATAATATAACTTTCATGGCTGTCTATGTGGATGATTTGTTATTATTTACTAATAATCAAGAAACAAAAAGTTATATAAAAGAACAGTTACATCAGTTTAAAATTGAAGATTTTGGAGATTTGAGCTACTGCATTGGAATTCATGTAGAACGAGACAGGAAGAGAGGAATAATATACTTGGACCAAAGAAAGTACATACTAGAGTTATTACAAAAATATGGTGTGGTATGTATGGTATGGTATTGTAAGACGGTCAAAACTCCAATGGATTCAAATACAAAATTGAGTGGAAATTCAGAGGAAACAAATATCATAGATTTTCCTTATCAAGAGATAATTGAATGCTTATTACACATTTCACAAGTAACCAGGCCTGACATTAGTTTTGTTGTTAATATGTTAAGCAAATATAATAGCAAGCCCGAAATGCAGCACTGGATTGTTTTTAAGCGCGTCATGCGTTACTTGAAAGGCACTCAAGATTATAGGCTGAGTTATAAGCAGACCTCTGAAGAGACTATGGCTTATGGCTATTGCGATGCTGACTGGGCTAGTTCAGAGAATGATCAGCGTTCCTGCACTGGTTACGCATTTCTTTTTCAGGGAGGAAAGATCAGCTGGAACTCAAGGCGACAACCTACAGTTGCTCTGTCTACAACGGAAGCAGAGTATATGTCATTACCACCTTGTGTACAAGAAGCTTTATGGCTGAAGCAATTTCAAGAATGCTTTTGGCAACATATGAAGAATAAATCTATAATCATTTACAGTGATAATCAAAGTTCTATAAAACTTTCAGGTACTGTTGGTTATCATTCCAGGACGAAACACATCGATGTGAGGCGCCACTTTATTCGTGATAAAGTACTCGGAGAGAGAATTGAAGTTCGCTATGTGCAGACTGATATGATGGTTACAGATGCCCTCACGAAAGTAACAACATATTCCAAGCTGGCTTATTGTTCATCCAAGATGGGCTTATGTTTAAGAGAGGATATTGGAAGAATGTAAACATCGCCCTTAGTTAAAAAAAAATGTCGTCATTGTCATTGTTGTAATACTTTCTCGTCGTGCAAAAAACCGAAGTTTAATTTGTTAACTCTAATAATTGTATTATTTTCTACAAAATTAACGCTTGCCTCAAATCGTCCAGTTTGTGGCACAATGTGAAGAAATTTCAGTTAGTAGCAAACATGAGAGTTGCATTGCTGAATGATCCCTCTGCTGAAGATTTCTTCGAGCAATTGTTGACTACTGTAATGGCCGTGTTCCTATTGATAAATCGAGCGAATTGATTTCATTTCCACCTAGTTTTTGCAATTTCGTCTCATCGAAAGACGAGCTTATCGAGAATTTTTTCCAAACATGATTGCTAACCACAGAAATAAGGAATGGCTGAGTGAGCGAGCTATTTTAAATAAAATAAAGATATAGATGACTTAAACTTTGCAATTCATAATGTAATACTTGGTTCTCTGGATTCATTAAAATCTGTTGATTATGTCATTAACGAAGACGAACTACTAGACGAACTAAAGACTACCAACTATCCGACTATATTTTTAAATTCCTTGGATGTGCCTTGTTTACCACCGCACAATTTGCAACTAAAGATTGGCTCGGTAGTTATCATGCTTCGTAATCTAAACCAACCAAAACTATGCAATGGAACGCGTTTGGTGATAACAAAATTGATGACCAAAGTGATTAAAGCAATGATTTCCAAAGGGAAATTTAAAGGTGAAGAAGTCCTTATCCAGAGAATGCCGATAATCCCATCCGATATGTCCTTTAAATTTAAACACATTCAATTTCCAATTCGCTTTGCATTCGTAATGACTATAAATAAATCACAAGGACAATCCTTGGCTATTTGTGGTCTAAATTTAGAAAATTCATGCTTTTCACACGGTCAATTGTACGTGGCATGTTCACGTGTTTACATAATTGGTGAATTCTTGTTACTGTCATTTTATAAAAACAAACCGGTATTTTATATTTCTCTTGAAAATTGTTATACATTTTATCGATATTAAGAAATTACTCACTTGTTCTAGTGTATTCTTCATGTTTTGTTCCTAATGAAAATGAAACGAATCCACAAATATACGACTCTTGCTTACAGAATATGTACGTTTCATTTATCCCGGGTACGTATCTTAGTTTGAAGTTCAACTGTGTTGTTTTAGACGTGTTAGATACAAACATGGACGATTTAAAATCGTTAAATTGTTTCCCTAAAAAGAGAAAGTTTTAGTTCATTTCTGTTAATTCTTGAAGCGTTTGTTTTTAAAAATAACGGAGCCTTGCCTGCAGCATGCATTGACATGCTGCATACAACCCACCGCTGACCACCGAATCTGTTTTTCCACTGCGAATCGTCATCCAACGAAATGAATATCGATTCGAGAGCATTGACAGATGTTGAACACCTAAGCTAGCGTTATATTTCTAATTTATCTTAACTGCAATGAAGGGCAAGCTTTTTTAATATAAATTTCAGCAAAGTAACACCAAACACAATATAATATTTGACAGTAATGATTTTGGGAGGAATCAAAATAATTTTAAATTTACAAGTGACAGTGCTTTATAACGAATGAGAACGAAGACAAGACCGTCTATCGCACGACTAAGCGTTTTTGCGTCTGCTTGGCGGACCCCTCCACAGGGCCTACAGTCAAAAATACGTATAGTGCTATATCAAGAGAGTATCGATACATTTCCAACGCTAATGTTCGAGCGTTCCTGTTAGCAGGCATTCGAAACCCTTTTCATACGAAAACTTGTGTGTACTCCTTTTTCATACCTCTTCCAGTCCATTGGACCACGTCCCAGTGTAACCCCGAGTACTCTTCTCGAGACTGACAAATAGCAGATACAGCGTCACCCAGTGCTACTTCTGTGGGAGTCACTGAGATGTTACAATATTTTTCATTTGTTCGGTATACTTTTGTCACAGCTACTGTAGGAAATTCTACAATTACACATTCCTTTTTCAGTTTACCTGAAAATAAGCGTTTATATTAATGCCATATCGTTTACAAATAGATAGACACATCTCAATTGAATTTATATACAGTGACGAGTATTCCATCAAACAGAGGCGTAGCTGCGAAATTACAATTTTTTAGGCTTTGTCTGGTTTAGGTTTTTAAAACTTTTTACAATGTCTCTTAAAAAAAATATAGTGTCCCTTAAATTTGATAATATTCCAACAAAATATGTCGATTGTTATTTGTCGTTCTACTAAGGCCTAACTGGAGGGCCATTAGGCAGTAAGCGGTTGGCTAGACGCATGTTCGTAAGTACCACAAACAGGATTTTGTTTTAATATAATATTAGGAAATAAACTCCTCCTCCTCAAGTATATTTACTCACTTAGATATATTATTTCGCGACCCTTATATCACATTTTACATATTTTACGAATCTCTACATTTGTATACTTCATAAAAATGCTCTAATGAGGTCTAGTAACGTTGACTTTTAAAAAAATGTTGAAATTTTCTAACATAAATAAAGCAAATTCTTAAACTCTAGTACTAACCTAATATAAGTTTTTAATATATTTGATTTAAAACAGATTGATCATTTGAATAGACGACAAGAGCAAGTTTTTTTTGAATTTTCGTGCTTTTCGAGCTCGAAAGCATTTTTGGTCCAAATAATGCTGGAAGACTTAATACTGCAAGGGGACCGTTGTCAAATTTACTATTTTCTCGGAAAGCATAATTGATCTAAGTCTCAGGCCATAGTCTGGTTTGTGACAGTCATCTGTCACAGAGATGACAGTGCCGAAATGCGGACAAACACGCGATGGACTTGAATGACATTTGGTCATTATGCGATTTTTAAGGCTCCAGCCTCAGCTGGTCTCGGGCAGTCTCATTTAGTGGAGTTTCTGAAGAGTTTGACTTCGGAATCCGATTATTTTGAATATGTTAATGGAAATCTTCTAGTCTATGTTTTATAGATAAAATACTAAAATGTTTACCTATCAGTAAATTTTAATTTTTTTCATTTTAAATTAACATACTCTTATTATATTTTTATATTATAATAATCATATGGCTAAACTAGGTATTATGGTTTGTACGTGTAACCTGTAGTGATTCTTGTGTATCAATTCAGAGCAAGGAGCAGGTACTTGAAGTGGAGGAGAATCAGAACGGCGAAATTTAGTTTATCGAGATGCGTGTTTCGTTACTATTTCTCAATATTTTCCGATTTCATATTTATTTAATTATGCGTCATAAGCATTTGTACTATTGATTATTATATTATTTAATTTTGTAGAAAATTAAAAACTACTTTGGTAGAAATACGTTTTAACAAGCGCTTAAGAAAAATTTCACGTGCCCGAACTCGACGAGACATGAATTCTTGTGGTATTGAATGTGAATAATTGATGGAATACGTAATATTATAAAGCTGACGAAATTCGTTAAATAGAGGTAAATAATACTTTCTTTTTATATTCTGCAATGATTTAAAATTTGTTATAAAAAGGTTTTTTACACGTAATCTAAATGTGTATTTTGCATTAGCTCTTATGGGCAGTTCTAAGAGATTTTGAAAAATTTCTTAAATCGTCGAAATCGTTATATTTCGGCTTGTTATCTTAAATTTTAAATGCAATAATCAATATTTTTCACAATTTTGTTAAGTGTTGATGAATAAAATAAATAGATTGTTTTCTTCGTATAAAAGAACTATCGTAAATCATTTGTTTTGTAGCAAAATCGTAAACAAAATGTTACAGTGTTTAGTTTTGTTTTTACTGCAGGCTTAAACATGGAAGAGCCAACAATGAACGAAAATAACGACACATTTTTTTTTGTATTATTTGCGAAAAATTGGAATCGAGTTCAGCAACAAGTACGGATTTAGGAGAAATAATAGAATTACTAGAAGTTTAAAAAGTTTAAAAGCTGCTTCATTCCACTGAACGACAAGATGGATTTATTAAATTTATACAAATTGGGTTGGTGTATGCTCAAACAATATGGAAACAAAAATACACAAAAATATATGTTGAGATTAATTAAAATCTGAAAAACGAAATTTCTGCGTTGTCTCCACCGAAAAAAAAAACTCTGCGGACCAGTACGTCAATGAACTTGGACGGGGAAAATAATTGTTTAATTTATGGTAAAGAAGCAAATGAGGCAAAAAATAATGAAAAAGAAATGAAGAATGCTAAAAGAAAAAAAAATAAAAGAGAAAATGAAAAAGAAAAGGTAGCGCATGCAAATGCAATCCTTATTAATAATATAAGACTTTAAAGAACACTTTACTTAATTTTGTAACCTTGCAAAAAGATGATATGTGTAGAGAAGTCCATAAAAGTATTTTTGAGATAATGGACCTACGGAGTCTGAATTTAAAACATCGTTCAAATCGTTATCAGCCTTTAATAACTTTTATACATACTTATTTTGTCAGTACAATTGATGGCAAACGAACTTTCCACTATTTGGGATTCATTGAAATTGATTCTTCAGGTGATGGTATAAAGCATAGAGATCCAATCGAACGTGTAAAAAAGATTTCATCCGAATCCAGTATTATTAAAACAGCGAACACTTCCATTAAAGCATACCCAACTTATGTAGTTGTAGGATATGAAAAATCAAGATAAAATTATCAGAAAAAGTACCAGATATGCAAGAACCTGCTATGCATAATAGATTGAACACTGTTTGGATGTACTTGATATTCAGGAGTGATAATAAATTTGCTTAATGGAATGAATTCATAAACCCCCTAGCAAATACCCAAAATTTCGATACATCGAGGATTTTTTTTATCATTTATCAATTCAGGTCCAATGATTACAACACGATGAATACTGCTATGATTACTTCTATAAATAGTGCTAAAAATTTAGGTATGAGGACTAGACTTGTAATATTTGATCAACCATTATATAAAAAGCCATTCCCCTACCCGACTTGTCCTTGTGGGAATCAGACTGCAACCCTTCACCAAATACAGAAACAGATCAAGATATTACAAGAAGAAAAGTACCAAAAATGGTGTACATCAGACAATTCTACTCTTCAAGAAAGGAAGCCCCTTAGATATAGAGAGTTACAGACCCATAACCCTGCTGGCAAGTATATAAACTATTTTCATCTATTATTTTAAAGAGAATATCCTATGACATTGATAAGAAAGAACCAAAGAAACAAACTGTATGTGGCCTTCATTGATTACAGCAAGGATTTTGACAGCATCAGCCATTGTTCAATCTGGAACGCACTACAATCAAATATTAACTACAAATACATCAATATCTTGAAATATATCTATGCAAATAGTACAAGTAGAGTCAATTTAAAAACTAGAGGAGATGAAATAAACATGGAACGAGGAGTTAGACAGGGAGACCCTCTTTCTCCGAAGATTTTGTAGCAGTACTTGAGAATATTTTCCAAAACTAGACTGGAAAAATAAGGAGAGTATATAGATGGACAATATCTAAGTCATATTAGGTTCGCTGATGATATTGTTATAATTGCAGAAACTGCCAAAGACTTAAAGAAACGATGAACTCTCTAGACTGCGAAAGCTCCAAAATCGGCCTTGAAATGAATGTAAATAAAACTAAAATACCAACAATAGAGAACGTCCGATAAGGATAAAAGGTAACAATATAAAATACGACAGCGAATACATCTACTTAGGGAAGCAAATCTCATTTAAAACGTCAAGTAACGAAGAAGAAGTAATAACAAGAATCAATGCGACTTGGAAGAAATTTTGGTCACTGACAGAAATCGTAAAAGGAAACTACAGCTTGTACATGAAAACAACAATATATGAAACATGTCTACTACCCTGTTTGCTGTATGGCTGCCAAACTTGGACATTTACTAATAAAATAAAACAAAAAATTAAATGCAGTCAAACAGCAATGGAAAGGAGTATGCTGAAAATCAGAAGAATACAAAAAATTAAGAGCGAACATATACGTCAAAAAACTAAACTCACAGATACTCTAAGGCTATCTAGTAAGATACTCTCACTTAAGTGGAGATGGGCCGGACACATCTCGCGATACACAGACAGAAGGTAGACCATTGAAGCCACACGATGGAAAGGTCCAATAGGGAAAAGGAATGTTGGTCGACAATTAAAACGGTGGGCTGATGACATAATACACGTCGTAGGCAACGACTGGATAAAGTCAGGCAAGGACAGGTGTCATGGAAAAGGGTGGAGGAGGCCTTTACCCAAGCAGGGGTCCAAACCTCATAAATAATACTAACATTAACTAATTAATTATAAGTAATCTTGTTTTAATTTTTAAGTAATAACTTACTAACAAATATCGTACATTGAAATTGAAATTTGGATTAAATGGCTTTTTATTATTATTTATTTATTTAAAAAAGCATCTGATATAGTTTGTGCCACACGTTTACCTGATAAACCTTTAGTTGTTGTAAAATTGGGTTGGCTTTTTTACGAGTGATAGTGGAATTAAAGAAACTCTTGTTACCATTTACGCAGAAAACTCTAGATCATCTAATATCTGGGCATGCATATGCTAGTGCCATATGTGCCCGTATTTCATTACAACAAACATTTTCAGATTGATTTTTGCTAATCTTATATATGTTAATATACAGCTTTGTAAATTATTAAGTGATGAAGAAAATTACAATATTCGAAATGTTCAATTGAACAGAAATAACTGAAAATAATTAATTTAACATTTTAAGAGAAATTTCCGATAATAAATTGCTCTCACTAGAAAATGAAAATGAAACTTGTAAATCATGGTTAATCTATTACCGGATGGTTTATGTATTGAAAATTTTTATTACTGCTGACAAATTAGGAGGCTGGGAGTTACATTTACATTATATTGAGCTTATGATTCCATTGTTTTATGCATATTTTAAGACATTTTTCTTAATTCAAGGTTTCATAAATTTATTTCCAAAACTAAAAGGATTGCAAACTAAAATGCATCCTGCAGAGTATCATTAATATACGGTAGTATACTTCACGGCAAGGCGTTCGGATCATTTTTCAGCTCGGCATTCCTACGGACCAGACAATTGAACAAACGTAGATGCAATTAATGAATATTGAAGAAGGTCTTTTTAAGCATAGTGTTACTGAAAGCATTGCATATAAATGGATCAAAGAAGTAATATACAATACAGATATAATTGAGGTGATGGTAGAATTTCTTATAAAATCCTTCAGCAAAGTTATTGATAAAGTGATTCAACCAACGCTCGAATAGAAAGAGATGATATAGAAAAAATTGAAGGGTTGTTTCAAAAAACATTGCTCCTTTTCAGATACAGATGTAATCACGTCGATTGCAACAGGAATAACTGGTGATGAAAATATATATTGTTATAACGCGTTTGAAGATAATGAAAATAACAAAGGGTAAAACTCAAAACAGCTTAAGTCCGTATTGGCAAAAAAAAAGCAAGTTAAAATTAATGTTGAAACACCAATTGACTTACAGTCGACTAATGTTACAGTTTTTGAAGATATTGACGTACTGTTTTTGTTAACTGCACTAACTCCAAATGATCGTGAAATTTATTTTCAAAAACCATCTCGAGGAAAAGTTATGCAGACTGCTTTTTGATCTAGCAGCTTAGAGAATTCGCTACTGAAATGCAGGGGACATATTCTTTTCTTACGCGCTTTCACTGGTTGTGATAGGACGTCTGCTTTTTTTCGGTAGAGTTAAAAACAAATTTGTTACGCATTTGAAAAATGCAAAGGTTTACACCTCGCTGCTGAAGTATAATCACATATTTATAAGTAAGAAGCTGGTGCAGCATGATTTTTGTCATTATAAGGTGCACCCAAGTAGATCAGAGATTTAAATACAGTGAGATTTAGCTTTTTTTTTGTTAACGGCATAACACAAAAGACCGACGGTCTTTTGTCATCTCCAGTACCTACATCTGATGCAGCATTTCAATGTTAAAAAAGAGTATATTTACAGGTACAAATACGGTTAGGTAAATGTCGGCGATCAATATTTTAGCGTATTAGCGTTATTAAATGTACCGATGTTGTATGATGTAATCAATGTAAATTTTTAAATAAAATAAAAATTTATTGTCGTCCCGCCCCGCCCCTTTCCTGTTGTGCACTAATCGCGCTTGCCGCCACGCAATAATAAGCGCGACCAAGTAGCGCTGATGTCATGGACCGTGGACGTGGACCGTGGATTATGGATCATCATGGATTAATGGATTATTGTGGCTTGCGTTTCCTAGTTCACACAGTCAGACAGATCGGCAGCAGATGTATGTAAAATAAGTTTTCTTTATTTATTGCCTTCAAATGGGTCAGAACGACCGAGGTGTCTTTGTTGCAACGTAGCGGCCAGATCGGCCGAAGTGTCCTTCCATCGTCGATTGGAGATCCTTTCTATCGCTCATAATTTCTATCGAAGGCCTGAGCGAGAAGGCGATCTCCAACAGTAATAATATTTTTCGTGAATATCCAGGACGGAGACATGTTTCATCAATTAGAGCCAATAACGATGAATCAATTTCCAGCTCCAAATAATTTAAGTGAAAATGCTTGTGGATGTCGAAAAATTGGTTTATATTGCAATGCAGCGTGTTGACAGTGTAACGGTGATAGTTGCTTCAATGCGTCTCCTATTTTTAAAATTAAATTATTTGAGGTAGAAACTGACGAGAAGGAACAAATTTAATTTCAGTCGTCTTTATGTTTGTATAATAAGTCAAATAAATTTAGAAAAATTGTAATTTTGTTTTTATTAAAATTGTAATTTTTTACTATTAATATCACGACAAAAATATTTTCATGAAATGATTTATCTAGAAAATTAGTTAACTAAGCTTGTAATATATTAGATTATATGCACATACATTTTAATTTTAAATGAAAAGCAACAAAATTTAGTGAGTAAACTTAGTTGTACACCCTATCAATAATACGATCCGACAGGTTTCACAATATTTCGTTCAAAGTAATTGCACTCCGAGACTTTTACATTTCAGATGCCTGAGACAGTCCACTGACTATAAAAATCAACAGTTACGTAGCACCTCAGCGGTAGGTGAGTGCGGCAGGCGGAGCACTAAACTAAGTAGCCCTTGTTCTTGTACTTACGGTTGTTCTTCTTATTCACGAAGAACCATATTCCACGCAATAGTCTAGGTCTTCTCCGTATCCGTAACAATTCACTTTCGTCCCAACGGGAAATTAATGTGCATCTCCACTCAAACGCGTCAGGATTCGTGAATAGTGCTGTTCCGTGTATGCGTCTAGGTTTTTGAACGAGATCGAAGGATTTTGTATATGTACAAAATGAAAGTAGGAATATTAATGTTCGGTTATTTTAACAGCAATATTAATTCATATCGTAATGTACAACACCAGAGACAGATTTACAAATATAGAAACTAGAAATTATTAGATTTAGAGGAGGGTATTTATTTTAAAATATATTTGTACCTGTATGTGGTGAAAGTGACCGAAAATTCTACTTTATAATACGTAGATAGAGCAGTTAATAAAGAACAGAACATTTAATTATTCTGAAAACTTAGATATATAAAAAATAATATCATGGCGATAAAGACAGTCCATGATAATTTTTGTATGTAGAGAACACATAAAGTTATATGATACTACAAAAAAATATAGTAATAATAATATTTTCTTATTAAATATTTTTAATGTAATTCAACTCTTCATCGGCGTCTACACAAAATTTAATAAAACACATTTTCCAGTTCGTTAATCTGTTTGACAAGTTCCAAACAGTGAAAAATAGAAATAAAGCTCTTAAAAATATGTGCGATAACTTAATGGATTCTGAATGAGGCCTAAAAAAATGTAATTTAAAAATTTTACTGAACATAAATAATTGCAAAAATTATAAACAAATTAAGATGATAAAAAAAGTTATTCGTCTAAGCTATTAACATTTAAGAAATTCAAATAACAGTTTTTAAAGAGGAATAAATTCCTAAATAATTCTTATCTCCCGGAACCCTACTTAGATTATTTATAATTTTAAAATAGCGCTGAAAATAGGGCTCTACACGTACAGATCGGCATGAACGCGCTCCAGCTGATGAGAATATACCACTTTTATTTTTTTTATACTATTAAATATCAATATCAAAATTCGGATAAATTATGCTATCATCAGCAAGCTTCTAAGAATAAAGCCCCATTGGAAAAAGTTGTGTGTTGATTTCAGATGTTGAGGTGACAAGTACTTGTATATTCGAACAACATGATGTACTATACAGTCTTCTATACTCCATCCTCTTGAGAAAAAGTGCTTTTTGAACGACTGGTATATTCCTATTACGTTGACATGTTTCAAGAATTATGAATCATTTGCGAAATAAATATATATTTGATTTGGAATCTGCTAGACTTTCTCCATTTCTTTATTTGACAATGTAGTATTTACATTTTCATATCTTACTAATTTGTCATAAGGATCTAGTCACATGCCATTAAATGTGAAACACAAAAGCTGGGAGCACATAGGTACACGCAATAGACTAAGTTACCTCCTTCGTTTTGATACTATCACATAAAATATTAATCTTGTTTTGTCCATACAACTCACATAAATGTATAACATTTACTGTATGTTTTCAGATATTTTCGTTAATTTCATTTGTTGTATTAATTCTGAAATCGGCTTTAAATAGTTTTATTTCTTTGGCCTTATCGATGTTGGGTTGGGAAATATTAGACAGATATGGACAATCTAGATTGAATTAATGTTTTATATTTCAATTCCATAAACTTGCCTTCATATTCCATAAATAGAGTTGAGTTAATTTTGGGTTTCTCCACGCGGCATACTATTTTGTTGTCGTCGTTAGGATGGACAACCAAGGATTCGGGGTTGTAAAGCTCAATACATTCTTCTTCATTCTGTGACTCTGCTGCGCTGTCGCCTGTAATTTGTAAAGATACTTGGAATACATAGAACGGAGATTAAAGTACAATCAAACTAATCTTGACACTGAATTAATTACCAGAATACGGTATGTTTATTTGTCTGTTTATGCGCTGAGGTACGTAAAACATGAACGCTTAAAAACACTTTTTCCTATATTCGAAGTTAAGTTGAAGCATTTTTCTTTCTTAAATTGTTAATTCGGAGTTAATCGGAGTGTGACGACTGGCTAATAGACAATAGGCGTTTACACCAGTATTTTATGAAAAAAATAAAAAGTAAATCATTTTAAAATTCGTCCCAATCCTAACACTAACTACTCCACACGGTGTTCACTCTAAGTACCTCATCTCATCGCTCAAAGCGACTTGGGCTCCTCCAGGATGGCCATCATCAGATCACATCTTGATTAATCCCAAATAGATGACCAAGGTCCCGTTATCGAATATATGAGAACGTTTACGAATCTTTTTGAATGTCCTTTAGGATTTAAAATGTACCTCTTAATCTGACCCTCTTATATTTTGATAACAATAATTGTTTACTTTTCAGTGCCTTAAACTTGTTTTTCGATTTTTGTTCATTGGAAAATTCTCTACTCATTACTTATCTAATGCCATTTACTGAATTTAAATTGTAGTAACCATTTTAATAATCAACATTAACATAAAAAATACATGTGTATTATTTTGGTATTGCAAACGTTCATCAACAAAAATAAACTTAAAATTGGCCATCTCTTAGTAGGCCTCCATTTTCATCTGGACGAAATGTCGGCCGACCCCAGTGTAGCCTCTCGTAACAAGTGTTCTCTATGTAGGTAGCATAGAACGACACTGTGCTTAACTGCATCCAGGTGTTCATATCACCTCTACATCGAGCGCTTACAGCTGAAACGACGTATTATTAAACATTTCAAAAACGACATTTTTTATAACAATACATTCTTACAAAGCTAATACGTCACGTGTCAAAGCGACGTGCGATTATCTGTTGTCATTTAAGAAGTGCAATATTAAAGTAAGATTCATAGAATAATTCTATTCAGGAATATTAGACGTATTGTTACTACTTTTTTTTTTGTAAATGTGCAGTGGGAGTAAAACTCATCATTCGCACTTATCATTTGACTAGCTTTTATCTGGGGCTCCGCCGGCGTAGACGTGAAATGAATTCTGCATCCAGTATATCGCGTCAGTACAAACTCAAGATGCGCTGCTCTCGCTGTCAATTTCTTTTATTCTCTATTACGATTGCAGTTCTGATTATGATTCCTTTCGCGCTCGTCCCGTTCTCAATTTCGCTTCCGGTCTCCATTTCAATCCTGACCCTGGCTCCGTTCTTGATAATGTTCTCCGTCTCGCTTTATGTATTCATCCGAGAAAAAGGAGGAGTAGCATATGTAGTGGTAGATGATTTCTTTTTAGACAGGAGTTACGTATTTGTGTGAAATCCGTTCTAAATAAGCGTCTACGTGTCGTAAAGAGTAACTATGCTAAATTGCAAGTCAGTTGGACCTACAGTTTTGGAAATCTCATAATAAGTCAGTCAGTCAGTGGTATTTCGCTTATATATAAATGTGTAAGTGTTTTAATGTTTTATTAAGATTTACGCGCAGGCGTACTCGAATTTATTTATTAACTAAGAATGGTTTTCATACATTAAGACATTTAGTTTCCGTTAAATAAGCGTAAAATTACAGAACAATGCACAACGGAATACGTACTATTTCGTTGTGCATTTGTCTATAATTGAAGCCCACCAACCTCAGTACACGCGATACTGATACCAACTCTTCGGGTGTGGGTAGCAAAGGCAGGTAGAACTAGTATTTTATGATAAAGGATTGCCGGCCGGTTCTCATCCTCGGTGCACTCAGTGCACGGTACACGGTGCATTTGTGTAGGTAATATTTAATTATGTGATTTTATATGTAATATTATATGAGCAACAAATTATACCTAATTATTTATATGAAGTTAAATTTTTCTTCATTTGTTTATATAGTGATATGTTTATGTATGTTTATTAATATGTTTTTATTTATATAATTGTAAATAAATTTTGAGTCCAGATACGCTACACACACATGCATATATATATATATATATATATATATATATATATATATACATATACAATTATATGCATGCACACACCCACCCACCCACACCCACACATATCTATACTTATATAATTAAAATAGGTTGTCTTTGTTCGCCAATCACGTGATCACTACTAAACGTATAGAGGTGGGACTGGGACCATTCGATGCGGAATGATTTGTAGGTGGTTCTAGGATACTCATTTTTTGGATTCCGTAAATCCTTCGCCATTTTATTTATAAATAAAAATTACCCAGCGAAGCGGGCGGGACAGCTAGTATATATATATGAATCGTGAACAAGAATAAAAAACTTTGCAATTATTTTTCTCAAGAAACAGTTGAAGTATACAGTTCAAATTAATATCAATAGTCAGATTTACTTTCCCGCAAAAAACCAAGCTTCTAACTTAATAAATTTAAAAATATAGCAATTTTTGTCTCACATTTCACATTCGAAAAGAAATCAAATTCTATAGGATACTTTCCGTCGGGGCCATTCAAGTATTGCGTAAGCAGAATTTGTGTAATATTTAACTCCTGTGCTTAAGTAAACATTGGTATATTTTTTTTATTATTCATGACTAGCATTTTTTATGTTTAAAAATAAATAACTTAGAGACTGTAAAGGAATTAAAAGTATGTTTAGTATTTGTTCCAGAAAAAAATTATTTAAATATTAGCTTCGTGGGATATGAACGTTATTTATTGATATTTCTATTAAACATTTTGAAATCATTTAAATAACATGAAAATGGATCAATGGCAAAACAATATAGACGCAAAAGAGAAGACGGACAGACTTTTGATGGTGTTTTAAATAAAAAAAATATGAAATATTGCATCAAATCCTCATTACGATACACAATGGAGTACTTATTATAAACAAACTAAATTTTGTTTATCAAAAAATACCATTCTTTTTCAGAGCTTCTAACGCGTTATTTATGCAGTTTTCGATACAATATTTCAACATCATTACGGAGAGGCTGAGGAAATTACACCGAATGCAACATGTGCTGAAGTCTGTTTTAGGGTTTATTTGCCGCGGCCTTTTTTGAGCGCGGGACTGTGCATTTTATCTTTTTTTTACGTCAATGTAAAACAACCATTAACTAATAACACTTGAAATTCAATGAACCGGAGCAATATTAAATTGAATTTTAGAGTAATGAACAGGGCGAGAGGTAATTCCCCGCTTCGGTACTTTGTAAGTTAAACGAAGACCAGCGCATAGTAGTAAGTAAGTAAGAATTATATAGTAAGCTAGAAAGAATTTAGAAGAATCTTTGTCTGCTGTTATAACATAGAGTAGTAAAGTATTTCGAGCATACATTAGAGTTGTCATGTGTTCAGATCAAAATATAAATTTTCCAGAAAAACCAGGTAGCTAAAGCAAATAAATATTCCTGCTATAATCACTATCCATTCCCAGCCCAAATATCATCAAAATAAACAAAGCAAAGACGCCGCCCCATCGGCGCTTGCGCAGTACTTGAATGACCTCGTTGACCTCGACTCATGAAATTCGGCATGGAAGAACGTCCCACAGCACAAACGAAATGGAAGTTGTGAAAATCGTTTTATCACTTGAAAATATTTAGTAGATCAAACTGACGTCTGTCGCTGAAGTGCGGACCGTGGTGAAGGGCGATGCGTTTCTGAAATCCGCGCCGTGAAAGTTTAAGATTTCAAACTGTTGAGACATTTACAAGTAGTTTTCGAAATACAACGAAGATCACGTAAGTAAGTTTGTACGAAACACTGAGGGTGCGAGTGCTGCGTGCTCTTGGTCGGAGTTTCGTTTGATTCGCTCTCATAACCCACAACAAATAAAAATCACGATAACGGGATTGGTACGATGGATATGCTAAATTATGTTAAGTATTAATAGGAATAATTTTCCGCTATCTGAAAATAAAAGTTTTTATTTCTAAGATAAAATGTTTTTTCGACGTAATCATAGAGAAACTGTATAGTTTACGGCCCGAGCTTGAGCGCTGATGTCACTATTTAATTTCTTCAAAACCACCTTAGAAAATAAATTCTCCATTGTGCGTATTACGCAACGAAGTGTAAGTAAGTACGAGGAAGAGTGTCGTAACAAAAAATCTTATATTTATAGAAAAAGAATAACCCTTACTCGTAACGACCAGTCAGGAGCCAGAGTGCTAATGAAGATCACGATAACGCAACGACCCCGCGTACGCAGGTGGCTAAGTATCGATAAGGGGTTGCATTGCGTGCACATTCCTACTGTCAGTGACATTTATTGCCCGACAACTCAGTTTAAAATGCGTCGACTATAATAGTTTAGTACAACACTTGAAAACAACACGGAGCAACGTGATAGCCGAGCGGTTCAATCCAGCAAAGCAGCGGGTGAGCGCTAGTCACGTATTAGATAAATGTAGCTTTTTAAAAAAAAATTTGGTTGCCTGTAAAGTCGGTATACGGGCGAAAGTTTTACGTGACAACGACTTTGAATGGTAAAATCATTTTAATGTGAATATTCATTCGTATAGTAGGAAGAAGGATGAAATAATAGTAACAATTTAAAACATTTATTTATACAAAGAATTATATTTAAAACATTAATTTATACAAAGAATCTCGCACTGAATTTCATATTAACAAAATTTTATTTTACCTTTACACATACATACGTATTTATATACAAATATACATACAATAACTTGCAATACATTTGCAAGCTATGCACTAAGTGCTGCGCGCGCGGCAGACCGATCATAGTTGAGTGGGAGAGAGACGCAAGGCATTCGGCGGGCCTCTCTCTCGTTCGGTGACTCATCGTTACGTTACCGAGCGTTACACTTTTTCAAAGTGACTCCCAGCCGCAACCTAATTTAAGACGTTGTCACGTCAATAAAGTTAAATGTTTTAGTAACATTGGTGTATTTTATGAAATCACTGCACATTTCTTGAACACTCACCTATGCCGATGAAAAGCGAAGAAATTATCAAGAGTATCCAGTACATAATACACAGCACGATGTATCACTCGGAGTGCGCGCGCGCACGGACGGAGAGGAAGGAAAACGATTTATTCATAACAGGACGTCTAAGTTATCTGTTGGTGTGACTATTTTTAGATTTAAGCTTAGGTAACTGCAGTATTTATGACGTAGCATTTTAAATGAACTACAGGAAAAACGAGAGCGGCGGTGGCTCAGGGGTTAAGTGCGTCGCCTTTGAACCGGGAGGTACCAGCGTCGATTCTTGCAACGGGCGGATTGGCCGACGAGTTTGTAACTTAAGACTAATTTTACCGCACGCTGGTGCGTCGGCGAGCACGTCAAGTCGAGAGAACCAATGGCGGGATTCAGCGGGTGGAAGGCAGCGGTCCTCACAGCGTACTCGTGTTATGGAACACGTACGAAGGTGGACGCGTGTTGGCAAAGCCACGAATCGAGCTAGTCGGCCGTTACAGGGTCGTGGACATTTCGAGACGTCGCTCTTGGGTGCGGGCAGAGGCACGAGCTGTCACGAGCTGCATCGAGACGGCCCAGCGCCGGTGACGAGACTGCTCCAGAGGCAGTCGCCCTGCGCCTCACAAGGCTCGACGTGCTTGTGGTGGTCGCGCACTCGACCGCCACAAGCATTTTATGAACTGTTTTTATCTCGCTCTTCTTGTACTTATTTGTTAATATCTTGTACTTTTCTGTACGCATTTTAAATGGATTTGTTTGTAGTTGAAGCACTATTGGGTTACGACCTATCTATGAAATAATTCATTTTATGAATAATATAGTTATGATTATGGTAATTATTAAAGTTTGATTAAACTTCACTAGTGTAGGCAATAACATAATATTCGAGATCATGGCACTGCATTGAGTGCTAATTATTTGTAGTGCAGAAAGTTAACACTGCATCTCAACGAGTCATCTCATCGGACTGAAAATCATAACCACAATAATTTTTCCGTAGTACTTAAGATTTCTACACGTCAAGGTCCTCCAGTAGCGGTGGTGTTAAGTGTGATAGCATCTGAAATTTGTTAAAATATTGTATTTTGAATACATAATCGAAACAGATTTTTAAATGGTTTGAATACTTAATACCGTAAAATTCTTTTGACTAAAAAAATCATAGTGAGCTCCATTAAAGAGGGAGACAGTCATGGATATGAACCAAATTAAAAAGTAATAATTACATAGTCATTTTCTACTTTATGAAACCCATGCACCGGAATTTTTATACTATTAAAATAATAACGTAAGCCGTCAATCGTCAAAGAGGCCAAGAGCGTCGTGAGGGTCACCAGTGTGGCGCGCGCCCGGTGCCTCGGAGCGCTGGCCGGTCACTCGGCTAATGAGCTGACGACCGTCGCACCCACAAACAATCAGCTGAAGGCGATTTTTGTATTTGTTAAGAATAAAAAGCTATGAAAAAATGGTGTCTATTATTTATGGTAAATAAATGTTTGTTCGTCTAGAATAGGTGCTCAAATGTGTATGAGTTAATACGGAGAGCTCTTTGATCCTTAAATTACTGTAGATACTAGATTTAATGTTTCTATTGAAATTTTTTTTCTGTGCAGTGTAAGTTGTAAAGTTGTGTGTTTTTAATTCACATTTGTGCACGAAAACATTTGTGTTTTATATCAGCATAGGTAAGCATGTATTCGGTGAAACAAAATAATTGTATCATTAAAAAAAAAACTGTACGACTGGTCAGTTAGCGAAATATTGCTTGAGGACACCTTTTCATTGGTTTTATAGATTCGCCAAAAACAGTTCGGAGACGTGTACTTAATATTTGGATAGTAAATATTTTTTTATGGAATTTATTTGCCAAATTAAGAAATTTATTCAGAGCCAATTCAAATTACTTAACTTAACTTAGGTAATTTTATAGCAAATCGACATAAAATTAATCGTTATTTATTTTTACCGAATCCGAAAATAGTTTTTGGCATATTTCAGATTGATATGAAGGCTCATAAAATAATTTCGGCAATTAGCTCGTAAGGAGGTTGTATGTTCGTCTGTGTATATTTATCTTTCGTATGGTTAGTGATAGGTCCTTCAGTTGTAAAACAATCTCGAAAATTCTTTTTGTCTCCAAGGGTATACTCTCACTGTCGTTCCATACCGTCAGAACATGATTATGAAATCACAGTGATATCGAGGGACACCCCAAAATATTATAACACCTATAGTGTGTCCCAATTCTGTTCTTAGTTGTTCAAATGTTTGTTGGTATTCGTCACCTCATGCTGCTAAGTTTACGATCATTTATCATCAGCATACGTCGTAGCACTTCTTAACAGTTAGGTTAGTTAGGGGCTAATACTGCGATATGTGGCAGTTAAGACTATTCACCAATGGCTACTGGTGAAACTTTTTATACAGATTTAAAGTACTTTAAGAATATTAAGTAAAGGAATCAATGTAATACTTAAAAGTATTAATCTACCTACATATTTTCATTCGTCTGTATAGTCGCAACTTGAAAATCTGAGCAGAAGAACATCGGAACTCTTTAGCGATAAGTTACGTGATTTCATTTAATGTGGCAGTGAATGCAATATGATCTGCATTAAATTTGATATTTGCTCTCCAACTACAACTGCAAAATCCCGGAAGTGTTACCCGTGGACAATAAATTATGGAGCGGATCTGCTTTTCCTCTTTCTCCATACAAAAGCAAATGAGTCGCCAGCCCAATAACTTAACCGTGGCCTAATTCATATGAGAAGTAGTTAGTTTATAATGTAAAAGAACGTGAAATAAAATAACTTACGTAAAAATAAAATAAAAATCGATTTCAAATACCTATTCCAATAATTAGCCGTTTTTGGAGTCGGTTCCAGTCAAAGCTAGACAAGAAAAATATAATCTGTATGAACATGAGTATGAGACATTAAATATCTAGTCAAAAGAATAAATTTATCTTCTAAGGAGATTCAACCAAGTCCGATATGTTTTTAACTGGAACCGACTTCAAAAACAACTTACTCATCAAACAAGCTTTTGATGGAGGTTTTTATTTTATTTATATAAAAATTGCCTTTTTTTTTAAATTATGATGTTGAGACAGAAAGCCTGCAATGAAACATACGTTTCCCAACCTCCACATCTTAGTCTATTCGAACCTCCACACTAGCGAACCCGAAGACAGGTTTTGCGTAATTACTAAATCATAATTGTAAGTCGCAGAGCCACTTCTTAGAAGGAGATCGCTGTGCACTGGTTTGGCGAGTTTGAGTAATATTGGACAAATTCCATGGGAAATTGATTGCGATGGTAGACATCAGTGCGTTTGAGGTGAGGATATGGATTTGAAGTGATGAACAAAAGGCAGGCGACAGAGGAAACGGATAGAAACACGGCCTTTTGGGGAGACTCCAAACTCATAAACCTTTTTCCAGATGAATGACCAAATTGGCTCTGATGTACCAGAACTGCAGGGGCGCGCTTCCAGGACCTCATCACACAAGTTGCATAGTGCAATTTTGAAGTTCGTTTATTTTTGGGCAATCGTTGAAAGTTCGTGTTTTGGTTGCGGCGGCAGGTATATTGAGTACACTATTTGTAGTGGGTGGACGACAGTTCAGGAGCAAATAAATGAAAAGAGATCGTGTATCTTCACGCAAAGAATTATAAAAATAAATAGTTGTATAACATTTAGAAAATGCCGAAACTAGCGCCACCAGCCTCTACTCTTGATGCGCTCAAAAATCACTCCAAAGTAATTTTGACAAGTCTCAACCGCCGTCTGTGCACTCGCGAGTAAAATTAATCATTTCATTAGAATTTAGAAAAATCCCATCTCTATCGAATTATTAATATTTAAACCCTCCAGTTTGGACAGTGCGGTGACGTACATTTACATTTGCATCAAAATTTTTGATGCACTAATATTTACAAATTACCTGTAAAGAAGTAAGTTTTAAAATAAACATAACACTTAATAGACCATTTATTCAAATTTGTCGATAAATACCCTAGAAAGCCTACATCGTTAGGTCAGCTCGTAAGAAGCCAAGGTGAGCTTCTCCTCCCCGGTCACAGCCGCAGATGTGTTTTAGAAGACTACTATACTGTTCCTTTAAACGATTCGCTCCAAGAGAGACATACGGATGCATTGAATATTCACATTTTGCCCTGTTTTAAAAGTGCTATGGCAATAGTACATTTATCCGTCCGTTAGCACGAATGTGCATCCTGCAAACGATTTTCGGCACCAATTTTATTACTCCGGCAGACGGAAACAAATCAAAGTAGATTCCCACTGCTAAGACAATTGCTTTAATCCGCCCAAAAACGTCGTCGGGTAGAGCTGACACCGACGTCAAATGAGTTATGTCTTTGACACTTTGGATTCCGTCAGTTGTGAGTATTATTGGTGTAGAATAAACTCGCAAAGATTATATTTAGTTTTTCGAATTTCTATTAAAAGTACCTAAATTTCTTTAATAAAATTTTTGACGTACTTTTATTCAGAATTAATGTAATTTACGACTTATACAATGCAAAATTGTAATTTAAGTTAATTGGGGTTTTATTATACATATATGTTGATATCTAATTCAGACCCATTAAATCATTTTCTATTCTAATATAAACTCTCACAAAATATTACTAACATTGATTATCTAAAAATTAAGGACAACCACCGGTAGACATACACAAGAAATTTATCATAGACCCCGATTTATCGTATGCGCACGTCAGTGCGTGTCTGCCTCAGGGCATCTGAGCAAGTGCGTGCGCGTGCGTGCGTGCATTAAAACACGCGCCTGCGCACGTGTGCGAATGAAGAATGGGTTTTTAGTGTATAATTGAGATTGAATAATGATAATAGATTATAGTCAAAAATTTAATCTATATATTGTCAAATTTAGAAATTTCATAATAAAATTATGACATTTCATGAAACAACAAAAAATGAAACAACAAAAGTAAAATATACCCTGTGGGTATTATACAAATGTTTCTACCGCCACTATGTGGTAAAAAATAAGACAGACGCCTAAAGAACTACATTTGGAATTGGAAACGGTCTCATTTGCGAAAATGGTTCTGGCAGTGCAAAAACATCAATACTTCTTAAACAGTGATTTATTTCATACGATATAAGCATTTAATTAGAACATCATTTGGTGGAAGGCGCACGTAAGAGAAGCGCAACACTTTGTAGGGAGGCCGGACGAGCTAGGCGCGCGCGCAGGCCCGTGTCATATGACTATGACGTACAATGTAGAGAGAAAGAAAAAATATCGTGTTAATATTTTGTACTTCCATTGAAGTAAAATAAATTTAATACCGCTCGTCACGAAATGCAGAATATTAGTGCTATGCAAAGATTTGTGTTAAAAACAATGTCCTTTAAGACATTTCGCAACAACACAGAGCTTGTCAGTTTCAGCACATCACGCAGATAGCATTTATGCTATGTTAGACAACTGTTATGATAATACAAGGAGATACAACAGCGAAAGAACAAATATCGCTTGAAAAGGGAGCACACGTACTACGGGCTGAAGCGTCTTATGTTTACTTTCAATAAAAAACAGTTTTGACGCATCTGAGGGCGTGGACAGGGCTTGTGGTAGGAGCTAATACGTGCAAACTGAGTAATTGTTATGATTAATTATGTTATTTAATGCATAAAAATAGTAAGAAAATTTTCTATGCTATTAATACACTATAGTATACCTATATTCTATTCATGGCTTATATAGTCTATTCATGGCTTCGCTGTCATGTCCACATAGATGTCGTCTCCGCAATTTTTTGGTACGATTTCTCGTTCTCTACTTTTTCCTTCCTTCCATTTATTCCCTCGCTCCATCGATCGTACATTCTTACATTCGTCACCGATAATTGTTTTAATACCTTTACTTTGGTATTTGAATTCTTTATTAAGCAATATTTTCGATGTTACATTAACGTGATCTTTTCTTAGATTATTTCCCTGGTACTCTATATTTTTCTCGTCGTTTAGACAACCTTATGTAAGTCTGATCATTCGTTTGTTGCTTTGTTGTATTCTTTAATGACGCCTGCGCGTTTTCGTACACGACTATTTGCTTTTCTCTTGCATCTGGGTGTACTGTCACGTATTCTTCTAACTTTATATTATTTATCAAACCTAGTGCACTTCCGAAATGAAGAATTTCCTCGTATTTTGGCTCCATTTCCTCCTCTCCTTCCCACGGCAGTGATATGTCATTACATTCAATACTTTCGTAATGATGACGGTTGCAATCGGATTCCTTGGTGATGCAAACGTCTAATTTTACAGAACTCTGAAAAGTAAAAACAATGATTCGTCTATATTTCCTTGTACTTCTGGGGTTACAATATGTATAACTTCTCATCTATGAGTACGCGTCTTTTCTACAGATAAGGCAATGGGCCTTTGCCAACCTAAACATATTGGAAGCTTCGAATTCTCTTTTTAAAATTATTTTAAAAGTTTACTGACACGCGACTTTAGGTATATTTTATTTTATTTGGTACTTTTCAATTTTTTAACTGAAAATTGTATTTTATACCTGAATAACATAATTTCGATAAACATTAGTTATTACCAACAAGATATAGAATGCAGAAGAATCGTTCTGGCGATTTACTAGCATTTCTTTGAACTGAGTTTAAAGGAAAGAAATTTGATATTCAGTAACCTGAGATTATGTACTACATGTAAGGAAATAACTAAAATGCTTAAATAAAAAGTTATCGACATGAAAAATAACTATGAATATTAATAAATATACTGGAAAATAATTACGTTTGTATGCCAGTTCACGAAGTTATTTAGGCGACTCTGTTCAATGAAGTTCTTGTTTATACGAAAAATTAAGCCCTAAATAAATTTACAACTTTATTAAATTAACATTTCTCAAAAAAACACGTTATAACTTTTTAGGACATTTCGAGATAAATATTCATTAATAATTTAGGGTGTCCGTTACTTCCCAAATTGTTTTTTCTTCCATTTGCCTCTTAAATACATTCTGTTAATAATTATTCAAGGTTAAAGTTATGTTCATAATTAATTTCCCTATTTTGGTTTTTGTTACTTATGCTGTTAACTGATAATTTTACTGCAAAAAATGCTACAATATTATTATTTAAAAGTACAATACTTTCTATTAAGAAAACATTCCTCACCATTAATGTCGATTTTTCATCCAAAATTAAGGTTTAGGTTAAGGTTTATAAAGAATGTAAAAAATGTTTGTTTAGGGATAATAGAGATAACGACTTCGTGTTTGCGATTATCTTTAAGTTAAGATGTCACTGTACAAATTTTTATACTTGATTTTTTGACGTGACAACGTCTTAAATTAGGTTGCGGCTGGGAGTCACTTTGAAAGTGTAACGCTCGGTAACGTAACGATGAGTCACCGAACGAGAGAGGCCCGCCGAATGCCTTGCCTCTCTCCCACTCAACTATGATCGGTCTGCCGCGCGCAGCACTAGAGAATTAGTGCATAGCTTGCAAATGTATTGCAAGTTATTGTATGTATATTTGTATATAAATACGTATGTATGTGTAAAGGTAAAAATAAAATTTTGTTAATATGAAATTCAGTGAGATTCTTTGTATAAATTAATGTTTTAAATATAATTCTTTGTATAAATAAATGTTTTAAATTGTTACTATTATTTCATCCTTCTTCCTACTATACGAATGAATATTCACATTAAAATGATTTTACCATTCAAAGTCGTTGTCACGTAAAACTTTCGCCCGTATACCGACTTTACAGGCAACCAATTTTT
>BGZK01002186.1:0-73897 GCA_005406025.1 Eumeta japonica | reverse complement strand
GTCAGTTTGTCCATTTGAATTTAGTTAAAAATACACTTAATCATCGTAATTCTTACAAACATATAACAAAACTTTCGGCTAGGTTCAACATTTGTTCACGACGTATTCAAATAATTGTCCTTTAACTATCAGTAATTTTCCGTGTTCCGATTGTTTAAATCAATCGACTTTGCATCAAAAACAACAATACGTTTGATAAAACGATCATCTTTTGACAGGACGAAGAGCTGTTTGCTCACTACAGCACGACTTTTTGCTTGAATCTTGTTCAATTCTTGGGACACTATTCGACAACTTTTATAGCGATTATTATAGGTTAAAAGATCCAAGGAAGTCCTATAATCGTCAAATGATAGTACTATATTGATTTTGTACTGCTTCTTTTGTATCTTTTATATCCCACACAAGTTGGTGACTAGAGAGCGAATAATCTATCAGCGACCAATTTCCACTATTATAATGATTAAACCAACTCTGTGCTGTTTTCTCATTGAATGTATCTCTTCCTTCAACTTCACATAGTTTTCTGGCTTCTGTGACTGCTTTGAACTTTTCTTCCCAATAATATCTTAAGAATACACGAATATCATAGTTTAGAACTTCAAATGTTTTATGATCAAAATTTCTTACCCCGTCAATTGACACAGATATCTCGTATCATTAAAAGAAAGTAAAACAGTTCGACTCTTCACTAAACTAGAGACTTTTCGTAACTAGTCATGTCGTGATCGTGGACTTTCCGTTATCAAACGTCATTACTTATACGACACCTTCAACATTTTAGAGTAACTAAATAATAACGTGGAGTAACATAACGTGAGGGGTGTCAATAAAAGATATAAAATTATTATTATAAATACGCCTGGTCACGTTTCAACCTTCAAAACCCTGATAGGTTATTTCGTAATAATAATATAATTGTTAAAACTTTACAATATATATTATAAAAGAGAATTGAATATATTTTGCCAAGTTTTATCCAATAACTAATATACGTGATAGTTTGCTGAGTGCCGCGTTCGCTTCGTAGAAGGCGTACATATATCGTCTGTCACATACATCATTTTCGACGCTCTATTTATTTATATCCACTCCTTCTCACTATGCATTATTAAGATCGACATAAAGGAAACGTTCACGGCTGTCCACCCACCCACATCGACAATGGAGAAGGTCTTCATCCGCTACTAGTAACAGGCACTTTTTCATTATTCACACCCACTTCTTAGATTAGATACGTGATCGTCGCGCGGGTATATTTTCACACTGTCCTTTCATTGATGTAAGATGAGGCTGTCCGAACGTCTTATCCCAAGGAGCGCAAGATAGTTTGAAACGGTCCATTTTTGTATAAATGTGAACTTCGAGCATTTTAAAAGTTTTATTTCAATTGATACTATTGATGTTAAAAGTAAAATATAATATTAAAAGCCGTCTAATTAATATATAACTATTATCCAAAGTGTATTTATTGATTGGGAAAAAGTACTTATACAGATAAAAATGACGCTATTTTATTATGGTTATTTATATTACTTTATTGTTTCATTTGCTAATATTATGTGTAATTGATGAACAAACGAGTTCAAACTTCAGAAGTGCAATCACCCTGATAAGAACACCAGGCTGATTGTCAATGTTGTTCTTCTGGACAACACTGAACAATTTCGAATATGAAACCCATTTAGAGGTGCATAACGTGGTTCTTCATATGAGAATCAGACTCCGAGTTCTGGAGGAATTGGTTTGGATCTTAACTTCTTAACTAGAAGTGTTTTCCAAAAGTACCAAAGCTCAATCTATTACGTCCGAGTAGGACCTGCTTTCTTTAAAAAATTTCTCATAGAGTTTAAAATTTTCACTGTTCAATGTTGTTGCATACTTAATACGTACTTTTCAGTTTTGAAAACTAACGTGATAAGTATCTCAAACGCTTCGCGAAGCTTTATTGTCTCTCATATCTATCTAAACAACTGTAATAAAGTTAAATTTATCCCTATATCTAGTATTACAATACGTTAGACTCGCAAAAGAAATATTTAAATGTCATGAAGAAACTGTCATAGAATTTACAATTTACAGACACCGCTATACACTAGCGGCCGTATTAATAAATATCACTCAAATCATTCGCCATTTTGAGAAGTGACGTGGGAGCGAGACAAATATCATTTTTTGTAGCGAAACACTATAACTGTCTTACTCCTTACGCTCTCAAGATGAAACACGCACTCGAGTGTACTTTATTAATACGGGCCTAAGTATCAGAGGGCTGAATGCCTCAGTAACGACGGGTTAACCCGAAAGTAATAACGCAATTTGTTGACATAATCCTTAAGATTTGGCAGCTTGTCCATACATTACTCGTCAAATGTTACGAATCATTTTATGGACTACGTTTTTACTTTTGGCGCAACCCACCGTAACATGTGTGTGTTCACAAGTAGACACGATAGTCATTTGATGTTTCAGATATAATACTCGACTTGTCATTATTACAAGGAGATTTATAATGTTATGTAATCACATTTCTTTTTATTAAAGATTGACAGATTTGAACTTTAGCTCTCGACGCTATTTAAGTACGGATCAGGTGCTGAGCTCTTCAGGTTTCTGAACGATTTTAGGGGCTCAAAATTACATGAAATGTTCACCTGAATTCTAAAACTACTTAAGATACTTCATTAATTTTCTATAGACTTATATAATTACTTCAAACCATGTAATATGTCAAAAATATTGTTCTTTTGATGGGCAGAGTTGTCATAACGCTCATGAAAAGAACTGCCTTTCATGTGATATTTTTAGAAGCACCGTTAAAAAAATTATTACTATACACATAACCTTCTTTTCTTAATTGGGTAGTTGGTTGCTCGTAGTTAAGTATGTTGTTTTTCACACAGAAGGTACCGGGTTTGATCCTGGTCACCGGCGAATCGACCGACGAATTCATATCACACACTGCGCGCCTAAAAGTGCACGTTAATCTGTCGGGCCGGGACGTGGTCATCGCGTTAATGACCACGGCAGTCAGCAGGTCTTAATCTGCACTAGGCCTGCGCGATGAACTCACACACCAAACCCCTGAATCAGAAATGAAAAGGCTTTGGCAGGGTATGCCTTAGGAGTAGGGTGATCAAACCTGATGCACCAACTTAGTAATCACTCATCAGAATCGTCGTACAGATGTCGATGTCGTAAAGTCAGAACATGAGAGCGGGCGGACGAACGCCTACGTCAAACAGACTGACATTCTAAGCATTCCGTTTTCGTCGTTCGACTACAGGACCCTAAAAGCGATCGACGCGCCGCGCGCCCCCTCGCGGAGCGCCTTAATGGGAATTTCTCAGCGAGTTCACACATCTCTGACGGACAGTAAAAGAATTTTTATAGCGATAGAGAAATTTCGGGGACGGCCGATCACCCCGTCGCCGTCTAATTGTCGACGCACCGAATGTAATGCCGCCAGCGAATAACGAGGAATACCGACGGACGATGGGAAGGTTCTGGTGGGGTGCTCATATTTATTTGATAACCGGACTAACGAAATTTGATGAATGGACAGTCATCACACTATAAAATTTAGAGAAACCACGTTTTCTCTTTCTCATAAGAAGTAGAAAAGGTGTTTCCGTCTTAAAATCGAACAAAAGGCTAGAGAATGTACGTATAAACAATACTACGTGCCTGACCTAAAAAGCTAATTTGTGTTTCGCTCTCACATTAGCGCTCATCGCTGATTTTCTCGTCTCGTATTAAGAGATTGAAATAAATGATAGAGTTACACAATATTGAAATTTATTTTATTTCATCTAAAACTCGTGAAATACAATATCTAAATGAAAAAAAAAAACAATTGTGTCCAATGTTTTAGTATATATATATATATATATATATATATATATATATATATATATATATATATATTGGTTTACTTTATTGGCCGTAGACTTTCACGAAAATCACAATATTTATTCCATTGTGTGGTACATTGATTGATCCGATGTAAGGTCACAGTCCATCGTATAGGTTACTTCTAGATTATATCGATTTATTTAACAAATAATTTACATTTTACCATCATTTAATTATTGCAACATATTTTTTAATAAATATTTTTTTTTTCTGAACTTCCACCGTATCTTGCGTTTAATTAAATTTATTATGATTAGCATTCACAATGGTTCAAGGTTCAAATACTTAAGAAAATTGGGTAGATGTTTCTGATGAGAAGATTACCGCGCACTGCGTATATAAGCTAGTAATTTTTAACGTACTGAACCGACTGCCCAGTTCCGTCAACGTTACACTCGTAAACAACAAATGTCAATACTATTCAAGATTACATTAACACCTAATATTACTCAAAATAAATATAAACTATGCAAAACAGGTCCAAAATACTCCCTTAACAAAACTTAAAGTTCAATATCTACTCATATATTCATTGCTTATTTTAAATAGCTCCACGTCCACGAGATATTTAATATAGAAACGTGCGAACGTAATTATATTCAGCCCCGACTTTATGTACAATTTAAAAAGATAATAGTAGACGGATTGTCACGACCATGAAAATTAGAGAAATCAATTTGAAATGTGTAATGCAATAACCTAAGAGGTGATGGCTCATTGCTTAAATAACGTTGCGTTTCGATTGATTCGGTCACTTGATTAATTCTGAACAAGGAGTTTTTGATTAGTTAAATTTTATCACACTCGCCGCGGCTCGGAGGGCACGTAATCGGTTGCGGTTGCCAACCAATGACGGTTGCGATGGTAGCCCTCTATTAGTACGATCGGGCTTAAGATTGAATCGAAAAAATAGGGCGAGGATGTTGCGTCCGTAGCAATAGAAGGTCGCACCGCGCATCACTAGAGTATCATATATAAATGTATTGCAATTATTATACGTATTTGTTACCGGACGTATGTAGAAAGGGAAAATTTTGTTAATACTCAAAATTATGGAGATTCTTTGAATTATGTTTTATATAAACGTATAAATAAATGTTTTAAACTATATTTTTTCTTTAAGACGAAACTTTCACAAAATGAATACCATTTCGTTGTCATTGTAAACTCTTCGTATACCGACGGACATAACCAAACTTCACAAATTTTAAATATTCTCGTTCTGGTATTAATATTTATGCCCAACGTTACAAAATATTGCCCCTGTTACTCGTTAAAAGTAATATTATTAATTTTTAAACGTACGACCATTTGTGTTCCAGCCAATTCTATCTTCAAAAGATTAAAATGTTCAAGTAATTTGGATGTACGCAAAGAAAAATCAGCAGAATTTTTGCCCGCTGTTTTCCTTGTAACTTTCCCATCGTTCTCTTTCCATTTTGACGTGACAACGTCTTAAATTAGGTTGCGCCTGGGAGTCAACTATGAAAAAAATGTAACGCTCGGTAACGTAACGATGAGTCACCGAACGAGAGAGGCCCGCAGAATGCTCCTTGCGTCTCTCTCCACTCAACGATGATCGGTCTGCCGCGCGCAGCACTAGAGAATTAGTGCATAGCTTCGCAAATGTATTGCAAGTTATTGTATGTATATTTGTATATAAATGCCGTATGTATGTGTAAAGGTAAAAATAAAATTTTGTTAATAATGAAATTCAGTGCGAGATTCTTTGTATAAATTAATGTTTTAAATATAATTTTGTATAAATAAATGTTTTAAATTGTTACTATTATTTCATCCTTCTTCCTACTATAAGAATGAATATTCACATTAAAATAATTTTACCATTCAAAGTCAAGTAATCACAGTAAAACTTTCGCCCGTATACCGACTCTTACAGGCAACCAAATTTTTTTTATACATATATTAAATATACATACACACTGGTTTCTACTGTTTCCTTACATATTTAGATAAAACACGCTTTTTCAACTTACAAATTGTCATATGCAATATTATCAATAATTTATTCACCGATTTGGATATGTTATGATTACAATGTAAAAAGGACTAAAAATGAGATCGTAAGGCACTTTATCTTACAATTATCATAAAAATAGGTCTTCTTTTATTCATTGTATAAAACAACAAAATAACTTGACTAACACTACGTAAAGGTTTAACCTTTCAATAAACGATTTTTTTCTACGATGTCGTCAAAGTCATTATTGGATCGCATAGTTCTGTTGAAATATTAAAGGATATTTCATTACATTAAGAAATCTCAGCAATGTGAAGGTTAAGAAATATTATTATAAGAGAGCTAGGTAGTTATAATTACATTACGTTGTCTCGTCCGTGTTCCTGTGAATTCTAAAGGAATACCTAGTTTGGAAGTAGGCTAAAATATACATAAAATATATCTGGAGAGACAGACGTCCGTTAATATATATTGCGATAACGGGATGGTTGCAATTACTGAGGTTAATCAACTCGTGTCAGACTTTTGATTGGCACTTTTGCTTTTCTGAATGCATAAGTAATTGATGGTTGCACGTCAAATCATTAATTCTAGTCGAGGACGACTAAGTATTATCTGGCAGTAAGATTGGTTAATTCACTCCCCCAAAAACACGCATAGTGGTTATTATGTGATACGAATTCTCTTCCTAGGTCGATGTATGCATACCTACGTATTAAATATTTTACTGTTTGTAACGCGTGATAACATGTTTGACGCATTTAATTAAAATAACAATCAATATGTATGGTTAAAGTAGTAAAGTAGTGTCGCTTTGTACTTGACAACCGAGCTTTGTCTGTCGTCTTTCTAGTTTGCCGTATAAACATGATAATTTACAACGGGAAAATGTGCTTATGTTTACCATATAATATGCTAAATTTACCCTCTACCTGTTCTCACGTTCATAATGTGACGTAGTGCCATCTGGTGTTAAGAACGTTATATTAAGCTTACTGATCCTTCAAAACCACATCCTATAGCACAGTTATCTCGAAATTTTACATGTCGCTGTGAAGCCACGTTCATAAATACAATACTTTTTTTTCTCCTGTACTTCAATATAACGTATTCTCATTCTCAGAATTAATGCAAAATATTACAACATTTTTTCCCAGAAATTAACATTCTACAATTTCTAGGACTACCCCGGAAAAATTATTTATTAGCTATGTAATAATAAACATGTTTAAGACATTTATTTTGGGTTTCCAATAAGCCATTTCGGGAATGCCTTCCCGAAAGCCACATCAAGGGAAACCCTCCTGAAACCGCACGAGGTATTTGACAAATTACGAGTAGTTTATTGGTGCGTTCGCTGTTAGATAATTTATGATGTTATTTTTTATTATATACTTTATTGAATTCTCTAAGTGAAATATGCAGTTCAGTAGTGAGGAATACTTATGGAGTCGATTTCGTGCTTATCCATCAGTCTGTCATTGCTTAACAGTTTTTTCTTTGAAACTCTTTTAGGTTAGAGGCAATGTTAAACATGAAGTAATGGCGATAAATCTGGCGACGGTAAATGAAAATAAAAGTAAAGTTTATCTTTTATTAAAAAAAAACTAAATACCGCTAAACTTAAAGACCTCTTCACACATCAAACGAGTACAAAGAACATAATTTTTACGGTAAACTTTGGCTATCATTATCGTTTGCGTTATCGTATCTCATATAAATGATATGTCAATAATAATTACAATCGATTCGTAAAATTAAATCAAGCTAATATATAGTTATAATTTTTTTAATCAGATTCACAAAACAGCTTATGTCACGACAAGACTGGAGCAGTATTGTAAAGAAATTTTGTAAAATTAAAGCGTTCCGAATTACGTAACCTTATTTTACGATCTACGATTCTTCTTCTTATAAATGTCTAAATATAACAGAGAAAACAGGCAGTAGAATCTTAATCGAAAAAGTTCTTCGTCGCTTTCGTGGGAAACTTTAAGAGGAAACTACTTCTAGATCAGCTGGAGATGGTAACTGTTTTTTTAGGTAGAAGCCGTTCCTCTGAAAGAAGTAGATACACGGGTATCACTTTTTTCTGCTGTCCTTAGCTTTACCTTTATTAATATATTATGTCTTGTCTTTAAATAAAGTACATGTTGAACAATGTCTACGCATAATATAACAATCATAAGTCATTAATTTCATGTCGATGTATAAAATAAAACCTTTGTCTGTTCTTAGTTTGTTAATTGGTTTGCTTATTCTAGGAGTTAGTAAGGCTAGTTATAATCACTTTCAAAGACATGAACCCCTGTTTGGATAAAGGTCGCCTACATAACTTTCAAAAGGTATTCTTGTAGGAAATGAAACTCTCTATTAAATGTATCTTTAATTATTTTTCGATGAAACTCATTAAAAGTTATTCAAAGTAAAACTTAAATTTTAATACAATTACAGTTTTTACCTCAATTTCAGTTAAAATTATAAAAGTGTTTCGATATTTTTTATAGAGCGTTCAATTCCCTATAAAAACCTATTTTGATCGTTCAAATTGGTCCATTGACTTTTAGCTACAAAATCTTAAATCTGAAAAATAATTACTCTCGTGTCATTTGTATGAAAAAGAGAAATTCCCGATGCACCATCTCTAAATATTAATGCTGAAAGTTCCGGTTTTTACGTGCATCTTTTCTCATCTCTGCATGCATATAAGAGAAGGTTATCCAAAAAAAATTTTTAAATACTTTAATGTAATAAAAAACCAATAAGTGGACTCTCGGCTTTTCTGCGTTGTCACCATTATTTGGTACTGGACCAATTATCGGATGTTTTATAAGAACTCGTTCCGTGAATATACGAAAAATTTGGAGATTTTTAAGGCAAGGAACAAATAATTTAATTTCACTTAAATCAAACCGCTTGCTGGTGCTCTTCAGAATTTAATTCAATCCGTCGGTCCCGTACATTATCATTGCATTGGCGAAAAAGGGTCGTTGAAAATCTACATTCTGTAATAACCTTATACGGGTCTAATTTTAAATTCGGAATGTTAGACCATAACCGTTTAGGTCCTATCTACATCCTAAATCTGAAATCAGATTGTGAAAGGGGTGTTTATGATGACAAACCCATGAGACAAAATGGAGTTTAGGAAACGTTTGTAACTTTGGTTGGTGGTTGTTACTTTATAAGTCAACCTTTCTTGTTTGTTCGGCGGTATAAGAATATCCCACGCATTTAAAATCATGTGTTAAATCGGCTTGTACAATCATTATTTCAGTATATTGATATTTATTGTATACGAAATATAGTTTTATTAATATAGGGGCATACGATTAATATGGGGAAATCATAGGGACAGCGAAAAATTTATATGTATATAAATACAAAAATTGGTCTTATTAAAAAAGGATTTTCTTATAAATTTAACATTTTAAATAGAGTAAAAGGAGGGTTGAAATTTGTATGAAACTTTTTTATGGAGCAGTGTACGACTAGGTCACAATATTACTTCACACTGGAGATGGGGTAGAGGAGTTGTGTAATGTATGTAAATTGGACGAGAACTGAATCGAGAGCCAGGATCGCGAAAATAATTGAGAACGAAACCGGGGCCGAAACCAAGTGTCGTGTCAGGACGAAGAGCGTGAGCGAGATCGATATCAAAAACACTCCCAGAACCATTGGTGGCGACAGCGAGATCTGTCTGTATAAAAGATAAGTCGCATCCTAGACACGTTCTATATCTATGCAGGCGTAGCCGGGGTGGAAAGCTAGTATCGTATGTGTACATTTTTTTTTATAAGTTCACAACCGGTTTTATATCATTTATGTTTAATAAATAGTTAGTTTTACAAGAAAAATACATAAATTATAAATATAAATATCTAATTATAAGATCATCGCGATAGTTCTTGGTTAAATCAATTTAACCATAGAATTTATAGCAGCATATGTTTTTTTAAAAAATTAAGTCAATTTATCGAAATATAAATACATCAAAAATGGACTTACTAATTTTTTTTCTACGGCCCTTATCCATCTAACGCATTTCTTATTCACGGATTCATTGCTTTTCAGTTTCATTCTTAGCTTTTGTTCTTTAGGATGGTAGGGGTTTCTTTATTTAACAGTTTTAAATTTACATATTGCCTATCTTATTCTCCTTACATAACCTTATTTTATTTTACTAGATCTTATTCTATATTACACTTAGTTTCTACGTTATTTAACCTTTCTTATTTTATGTATAACACATATTTTTAAACTTGAATGCATTTTCTGCTACCATCTTAAGATCTGCTTTACAGTTTATTATATAATATCGTTATTTAGTAAACAATCCATTTTCAATAATTGTACATATCTAAAAGATGTGCTAAATTACTTCATTACAAAATTAGTCCAGATAGTAACATGCAAATAATATATGAATTTAAATGTAATATTTAATCCACTAATGTAAAGATAGCAAATACTATATTTAGATTTGAATATTTTTATTTATAATAAAATTTCGGGATTACGGCGTTTTTAATCTAAATATCAGTTGAACAAACATCCGATGGCACACGCTGTCGATACACTACCTCGTGGGTCTCAATATGATCATCAAATCGTCACTGTTGCATTCTGTATAATAGTGTTTCAACCCATTTAGGTCCTACACGGACGGCTTAAAATCTGAGCTTCCTAATATAAAACAAAAAAAAAAACTTTGGAGGATCTACCACAGCCGTGGCATTGATAAGACCTTGACGCGAGGGGCTGACGAATGGAGAAAATTATTCCATCTGCAGATTCCATCAGTGAACTTTTTTAGCTTGGTTAAGGCACACCAAAAACACTCCATTAATTTTCCCGAATCCAACTTATTCTCGCCGACTTCGCCGAAGGCATACAGCTTGTAAGAGTTATTTGAGGATTTAACGAGTTTAGCGGTTCAAGGGTTTAAATTTCGCCGAAACAAATCTTTTATTTTTTCACTTTTTAATTTCAAGGGATGGATATTTTTAAAGAATTAAAAAACTCGCGATATAACGATTCTATTTATTATAACTCTCGAGTCAGTCGATTTCAGTCTTCCCGAGATATGCATTTTGACCATGACTGATTTTCAGGGTCTAATGATGGAATTGGAAGTTTAGCACTGGGACTTCATAGTGAGACAAAGTATACTAGCCATGTTTTGACTGTCTTGGAATGCAGTTTAGCTGTGATTGGATTTTAGGGTCTGATGATGGAGCCCGTAAGTAGGCACTAGTACTCGTAGTAAAGAACGTAGCCTAGGTCCTTTTAGGCTTGTTGGAATTGCCTCGATATGCACTTTGACTGTGATGAGCTTTCAAGATCTGACGATGGAACTGAATGTTTGGTAGATACTATAACACGGCAATGACACAATGTTACCTATACATGTTTGGACTTTCTGGATAGAGTGCAGTCAGAATGATATGACGGAGCTAGAACGTGGACAACCTTCTGACTCCATCATCAGATCAGTCCAATCATATACGTTATTGTACTGTCATCGGTCCTCGATAAATGTGTAAGCAATTAATATAATCTAACCATTTATTAAAAAACAACCTCTCTTCCCTTTGCACGAAATAAGAACGAATTAAAACCGATTGTAAATTGCTTGAGAATCGCTGTAGATCAATTTATGCTTTGAAGGTGTAACTTTATAATAATTATGAAATCGCGATTCCTAACTGTTTTTGACTTCGCATATGCAATTAAATTTAACAATTTCATTGTAGAGGCAGCACTCTTAATAACTAGAACTACGTTTTGCATTTCGAATTAGTTGAGAATTAGAAATCGATTTGTTTTATGTGATAAAGGTGCGGGTCACGGTCTCGATTCTAATTTGGTCCCACGGTCGATTACGATCTTGGTACGGTTCTCGATTTCAACCCCTCCCGGTCTGGGCTTTTGATTCCCGTCCTCCTACTCGTCCCGTTTGCAATTTAGATTCCGTTATTGGTAACAGGTTCAATTTACACGAAACCGGACAAAACCTAGTATCAAAATCAAATTTTAATTGCTACGAGATAGTATTGCTTTTTATAAGTAAAACAATTTTAAAATCACTAACATCACAAATATGCAGGTAAAGCCAAAGCAAACTGTTACTAGTCAATTTTACTCAAGGAGTTTCTTATTAATGAAGTAATGCTTAGCATTGATTTATAGGTAAGTAAAAATACGATGTCGACGTCAGATACAAATGCTAGTTCCCTTTTTCAGAAATCTTTCCATGCGCGTGTACAAACACTTCGTCAATCTCATAGCAATTGTATGATCAGTTTAAGAACGCAAAAAAATTCATCAAAATATACACTAATTTTTCCACATTATACAGCCCTGCTCTCCCAATCTAATTGTAAAAGACACATCTTACCACTTTCCAAAGTCATACCTCGCTCCGTATAAAGTTTCATACAAAATTGAATCCCCCTTTAACTCTGATGAAATGCAAATTACGCACATATACAAAAATGTGCGACTACATAAAAAACGAATATGGTTGCTAAAGAAATAAAAAAATATGATTTTATAATTATTATTTGGTATACAGAAACAGCATAGTGCCTATTATTTCTCAAACACACGTTCTGACTGTACACTAATTGTCATCAAGAGCAGTTAAACCGCTCTCAAATTATAACAAAAAACATACAGACAGACAGAAAATAGTTTATCATTTGTTCTTACTGTGTACCAATTTTCGTCATAATCTATTAAACCGTTATTAAGTTATATTCGTCTGTCTATATATATATATATATATATATATATATATATATATATATATACAGACGATAGCCCATCGTTTGCGCAAACTGAATGTACAAACAGACACTACAGATTTTATATATACGTCACAGATAAATGCTTTATAAACAGCAATACTATGTATAAGGTTCGAATTAATTTCGGTATTAACATTTTAAAACACTGTTGAAATCTAAGATTTTAAACTGGCAATGAATATTAAAAAAAAACTGGCCAAGAGAATGTTGGACTATGGTCATTATAGAGATCAGAAGTTCTTAAGAAATGCATTACAGAAACAAAAAGTACGTTGTTACATTTCTTCCATACCTCCCGCACAGAATAAGTATAAACACTTTAGTCGTCTGTAACTAAAGAAACAAGTAGGTTATCGATTATTAATCAAATTACTAGTGTGAATTAAAGTGCATCAACAAAAGAGCGCATCTCCATTGCACTTACGTCCTCTTGATGAGAAGCGCAGTTTTTCGGCAATAACTAAAAAACGGTATATCCGATGATATTCAAAATTATTTTCGTTGAAAGTATTTACTAAGCATTATCTAGGTATATTTTTTTTATATATTATGATATTGAATAACAAGAACAGTGAAATAAATTAACAACTTTTGAGAGTGATTGAAATACAAAGTAATATCTTAAGAAAAAGATTCATATGCTTAAATTTAATATAACCAGCTCGAGTTCATAATAAGTTTTATCTTTCTATAATACATCTGTTATTTATTGTAATCGCATACGATTCGATTAGAAAAGAGTTACCCTGGAATTTTTAGCTCGTTCTTCTTGACGATAAGCTGCCTTCTGAACGAGTGGTAAATTCATATTGTAATGGTAAATTAATACTATAATGACGAATTTTAAGAGTTACGTGTTAGCTATGAAGTAAAGAGATTTATAATTTTGAATTTAAATATTAATGCTGAATGTAAGGTACAATCTACTCTTTCGCACTGAGCACCTGTACAGGGACGCTATTATTCTAAAACTCTGCTAAAATCTAAGTTTTTAGACTGGAGATAAATATAAAAAATATGAAACGGTCTGTGGAGGCAAGTCCGAGGAGCAATAGTTGTCGGACGGGTGACGAGCGTGGGAGAAAATGAACGAGTTTTGTGAAAAGGGCTTTCATTACACTAGTGAATATAAATCAAGAATGACATCTGATAACGTACTACAAGTCCGGCCCGCCTGGACAAGAGAAGAATAATTTCTGTTTCTACAGACGCTAACGCATTGATGTTACCGATATTGGTATAGGTGATTAAATTTTTGCACCCCTAGACCGCTTAATATTTCATTAAGTTACGGCAATCCCATACGCTTAGTGGCCATTCATAAAATAAACTCGCAAACCTTGGGTCTCTTTTAGTTTGACAAGAGGTGACTGGGGGTCTGGGGGTTTAAGAAAACGAAATTTTATTATTGAAATAATATATATTTTAAAATATCAATATTTATTTTACTATTAATTGAAATGAACGATTTATATGGGGGGGGGGGGGCTAGCTTTCGTGATATAATATTTATAAGGCTTCGTAAAGAATGTGATACAGCGTGACAGGGGGGTTAAAAATGGCGAAATTTAGTGTGACGTAGTTTATGAACGGCCCCTCATCAGTCTATGGGCGATCACGACAATAAAAAACCACTCGTTAGAGCCGCGGGCGTCGTGATTACGTGGCGACCGAACCTTCGAGTGTCGTCGGAGATGCACGAAGATTAAAGACCGACCAGCGAGCTATTGCAGATGGCGTGGTGCAGGCGCGTCGACTCGGCGCTAAGACGGAGCGAGGGCACGTGCATTAAACTGCGTCGCTACCCTTGAGTTACTGTGAAAATAAATTCTAAATAAAAAAATTAATACCACCCTCGAAAATATGTTTGAATAGTTTTTTTAAACAAAATTCGTAAACGACTAATTACTGGTTTTTGGAGTCGGTTCCAGCGAAAGATAAAGGAGACACAGTTATGTCTCGTTAGAAAAAGAACTCCTTTTTGACTGAATATTTAACGTTTCTTATTCATGTTCACAGATTTTGGAATTGATTCCAAAAACAACTAGTTAGTTGTTTTTTAAAGTCAGTTTAAAGTTTAAAGATATTTTCGAAAAGGTTTTTGAAGGCAGTTTTTATTTTTTATTGAAAATTTGTTTTATTTCACATTTTTTAGTTATTTATTAAATTTATTTAATTTTATAATTTTAGCTATTTTAAATTAGGATTAAGCCATGATTAATGTAATTGTCTTTACATTCTTAGTTTGAGTGCAAATACCAAATTATTCTTATAAAAACTATTTAAATTATTCTTATTCGTTATAATATTAAAGTTCTACAATTTATATGGAATACATTTTCCCACACTAAAACAATTGACTCAATTTCTACTTTTATCGCTAGTGTTCCAATGTATTTCTACTTAGATAACCACATTGAAATATGTATATCAAAATAATGAAAAATTAATAAAAAAAATATTTTAATTCTGTATCCACTAAGTTTTACTAATAACTCTTGAAGAGCAATTTCTGACGACAAATCGCATTATTATCCCCTAACTCCTATATGTTAAGGATAGCTGTAGCTTTCATCATCAGCTCAACAGCATGATATGATAAATACCGGACGCAAAAACTTGAAAAACTGAACGTGCCTATACTATTTGAGGGCATCCCTTTATTTCGCTGGGATCCCATTATCAGGTCCTGGCTTGGTGTATATGGGACAACATCGGGAGTTTACTCTTTCAAATAAAAATTTGCTCTGTTATTATTGACTATCTTAATCGGGATGTCTTATTGCCATCCTTGAAATTCTTGTCATTGAGGAGTTCCGGTGGCCAATTAAACGGATTCTTAGGTCTATACAAAAAAAAAAATGTTAAATATACATATTTCGAGTTCATAGTAACGCAGTGTAAGTCATTCCTATGGGTTAGTTTGGGCCGTTGAAAATAATAAAAAAAAATTATTTCGGACATATGCAATTTTACAAATGCGTTTTCTATGAGTAAGTAAGCTCGTCGGTTTCGGGTGCCTAAAATTTGGCCCTTTTTTAATATAGGACTAATATGGTCTGCATAGGATTTTCTATGGCAATCCTTGCCAACTTTTCCATCACACACATTCGCTCTATAAATTTGTTTTGTCATTCTATTTTCATTCATATATATATTTGTCTGTGTGTGTGTGTATGTGTGTGTATGTATATAAAAAGTAAGAAAAATAATAATTGTAAGAAAGATGAGTTTCGAATCACATAAATTGTCATGGACACATGTCTTTGTTTAAGAACAACGCTTGACCCTTCCTAAAAAAAAGGGACGCACGGCATATATTTTGTTCTATAAGAAATGGACCCTGATTTGGCCATGTTTTGTTCACATCTTGATATAGCGATATTATGTATACCATGAGTTATATTATTGGATATGATTATGACTGACCTCGTAAATTGAATTAGGTGTGATATTTGAGTACGTTGACTTAGATGATTAAATGAAGTATCTATTCTTTAATTGTTTAGATATGACGTTGATGATAGATTTATATAAAATTAATTAGGTAATGTAAACTATAGTATTATTTGACTGTTCAGGTATAATGGTTGACTTATTTTTTTGATTATTTAATATACGTTGGTAAGTGATTTGAAGTTTGCTTGATTATTTTATTTAAATATGATTATTTTTAATATATGGCATGAATTGAATTACTATCGTTTGTATATTAATTTTGCAAGTTTTAATTATTTTGCATGTGTATATATATATATTAAATGAGTCTGTATTACATGAATGGAATAACAACAATGTGACGCACTTTGTGTCAGCGTTTTTAGGAATAATATGCCCTTACATAAAAAAAGAAAATCGCATAAATCTAAACAAAGTGAGCAAATCATTAAAGAAGCAAAGTGTATGCTTTTATATTAAAATCCTAGCTGAAACTCAAAACTCAAAACTTGTTTAACGATGATTTTAAATTCATATTTTAAATTCATAAAATATGAATTTAAAATCATCATTAAACAGAAGTTATATGGAAAGGGAAATAAGAACGAACTTGCTGCTCATAAAACCCTTCTAAGTAAAGTTAATAAATCATTTAAGGGGTAATGTGTGCGGTTTTATAATAAGATCCCGGATGAAATTCAAAATTTTCCATTCTATGAATTTAAACGTTTCGTTCAAAAAAGTTATATAGCAATGGCTATTATACCATATCTGAATATTTTAATGAAAAAACCCATAGGGTTGGACTACTCGGCTATCAGGTTGCTTCATGTTATTTATAAGTGTTGTGTTGTATTGTTCATTGTTTAATCTTTTGTATTGTAAAGAACCAGCAAACCTTGAGTTTCTCGCCCATTCTTCTCAAAGCGTCTTCAGCATTCGAGATGGGTGGTACTATTAATGTCGAAAACAAACGTTTATAACGCATTTCAAGTCTATGACTTATGAAATATAGCTATTTTTTGTTTAATTTGATTTGATTTGATCTGTATGCCAGTATGTTCAAAAACTTATTGCCATTTTGTAAGTAATGACATAATCCCATTTCTGTAGAAATTTCAGGACCTCTGGTCAAAAAACCGCGGCAGGTAGTTTTGAAGTTCTCTCTTGATGCCAACTTAACACTAAAGAATTCTGAAGAGATAGAAACAGAAGAAAATCTAATGGTGCAAGGTCAGAGCTATATGACATATGCATTAACACTCCCCAACCAAACTCTCTCAATATTTTCTCAGTGGCTAGAAATGTTGTGGTCCTGTGTTATCATGGTGAAAAACCACATCCTTTCTGTTGATCAATTCCGACCGCTTTTTCTCTACTTCTTGCTCGAATATCAACAGCTGTTGGCAATAAACTTATTGCGAGTTAATCCGGGTTTCACTATAGCCTGTGAAGCTTGCTTGTCTTTTGACCATAATCTTTTTGGAACGTTTTTGTTGTAAGTAATACATTTTTTGCCAGCAGTAATTATTTTTTCCAAAAACGGTTCAGTTTCATTATGTTTTAATAGACAATCGCAAATGAGTACACGATTCATTAGATTTCTTCAATGAGCTCGTGTGGGACTCAAGTATAGAGCTTTTTTTGTATATCGATTTTTTTTCAAATGGCTCAAAACTGTCTTGTGGTCAATCCCCAGCTTTACATTAATGCTGTAAGAGCTAGTATACTGATCTTGCACAATTTTTTTCAAAATGACATAGAGTTTATCCGTATTAGGTCAATCAGAGCGAGATTCATCTTTGATATCAAAACTACCGGACTGAAAACGCTTGAACAAATTTTGTGCAGTAGCACAAAATTTGTTCTAATTATGAAGTGTTGCTAAGAGTATTTAGCGACACTTCATAAGGTCCGTAAACGTCACAAATTTTATTCGTGGCTTTTGTCACATTTTTCCCTTTTTTGTAATAAAACTTTAAAATGCAACAAATTTCTACGTTAAATTCACTCATTTTCGTGGACAGAAAAAAGAAACAGAAAAAATGAAGGGACTAATAATCGTAACACATTAAGCAACAAAGAGGCGAAATGTGATAACTAATAAATTTTACGGTGGGCTGATGACATGAACCCCGTTTTTATATACAGTCTGGGAATATAAATCATGAAAAACCGGAGGAAGGGCGCTATGAGTTAGGGCGTCAATATAACTGTAAACTGTTGCTATGGTGACGGCTGTAGCCCCTTTATTTTTCCGCAACTAGACGGACTCGTTGTATCACTTCCTTGTCTATCCGTCACAAGTGACATATATATATATACATATTTGTCACTTGTGACGGCATAGCAAAAATATTAAAAATGCAAACTGTTAGCTTAGTCACGAAGATATTAATTTTCAAATTAAAGATTTGATAACTGGTTGAAGTTTTAGAGGGTGAAATGCGAAATGAATAAATGTATTTTTTTTTTATGTACGGTATGAGACGAAATTCTGTAATAAACAAGACTTAAAAGATACTTGATTTTCAAATTATACAAATTATTTACTTATACTAAAAAGAAATGCCATTTTGCTTACCTTCCCTGCTGAAAAATCCATCAGTCACAAGTTTTGTTGTACCAGATTTTACTCATTTCACTGCTGAAGGGTATCCTTCCACAATCTTCGTTATAGATCAAATTTCATGGACCTAAGACGTCCACGCCGACCCAGAAATGGGTGGCAGTTATTAAAGACCGCTGTCACCTATACTGCGACAACTTCCGCGATCATCGGATTAATATATTATCCGTTCTAGGAATTGAGGGTTTTGATCTGGCTTAGACTAAAATGTTATTGCTCAAGTTGCCCGTGGTTAAAATTTCAACCTGGTACAGTTTGTCTCTGATGCTTTTGACCAGTACGTTGCCACCGTTACGTTCAAAAGTACTCGAAAATAATAAAAAACTTGAATTCATTCAATAATGGGTCAAGAAAACATTGAAGTGCGTTTGAATAGTCTTTTCATCGTCAACTATACAACTTTTTCTGAATTGTGTCGTCACCTATGACATAAAATGTATTTTAGTCATTATAATATTTGAATATAATAATACATAACGTAACATAAAAAACGTAAGTTAAAATATATTATTTAAAAAAATGTATCAGTTACATTATTGTTCATATTTCTTTATATATATTATAGACATTTTTAACAAATATTCATAGTATTTTCAACATTTAATATTCATCGTAGAATTAGGCCAATATATTTTCTGGTTTTCAGTACATATTTCTTTTTCAATAACACTTGACCAAAACCATACAGGAAAACTAATTTTAAACGAATTTTTAAAGACATGAATTAATGACTTTATGTATGTTTTTGTAAGAAATTACTAAATTTGGCAATAGAACTCTTTGGCTGTAGAATACAGTCTGTTTCATCTAACTGCCAATTGTTTTTGTATTGTAGCGTCATTTTAAAAATTGTGCGTCTTCATCACTGCGGGTTTAAGTCCTAAAAATTTTCCTAGTATAATTTTCTACGATTTTAATATGATTTGGCAGCTCAGCAGAACCATGCATGATGAATTTTTATTATTGGTTTGCGGAATTGAAGTGCGATCGTGTCAATGTCAGTGACGAATTTCGTGATGGTCGCTCGTCCATCCGTGAACAACAAAACCATCGATGATGTGCGCCGTATGATCGAAACGGACAGTCCTATGACCTACAGTGAGATTCTAGCATCTTTAGGCATAGGCATGAGTCAAACACAATCAATCCTACACAAATATTTGGTTAAGAAAAAGTTGTGCTCGCGGTTGACAATTTAACTGGGGTTCAAAAACTGATCGCGTCACTTGTTGCAATGCCATGCTTACCAGACCCAAGGAAGGGGTATGAAATTTGGTGTGGGAATAGTGACAGCTGACGAAACATGGACTTATTGCTACGACTCCAAAACAAAGCAGCAATCGACCATATGGGTCTATCGAGATGAGCCGAAACCAATCAAAATGGAGCGCGAGCGAAGTGCCTCTAAGTGGAATATTGCTTCTTTTTTTAATAAAACTATGCACGTAGCTACCGTTACTTTGGAAAACTGTCATACCGCGAATAATGATTGGTACACGACCATTTGTTTGCTGGAAGTTATTAACGAAATCCTTAAAAATAATCATAAACGTCGTATCATCCTGCACCACGCAATACCAGTTCTCACACGGCCAAATAGACGAATATTTTTTTAAGGAGAAAAACATGGAACTTATGAACAATCCCGTATACAGTCCCGACCTGGCACCATGTGACTTTTTTATGTTCGCAAAAATTAAGAGCCATTTACACGGTCAACGTTTTCCATAACCAGACGAGGCTGTCGATGAGTACGAAAAACATGTTTCCGAGGTCACCAGGGAGGAGTGGCATAAATGTTTTCGAAATTGGTTTATTTATATGAGGAAGTATGTTTATAATAACGGAGAATATTATGAAAAGCAAAAAATCCATTTTTGACCATTTATAGCAGGTATGGGCTATAAATGATCAATACAAAACAACTTTTGACATGTTGTGGGCCAAACTTTAGAGTGCAAATACATGCGCGGGCCGCGTTCAAAAAGTGGTGCATTTTAAAGCCATGTTTTAAACTAGTGTTCATAATTTTTAGCAATAGATATCAGGCATGAAATTTTTCAAAATGTCTCATGGGCCGGATCAAATCTTACAGCGGTCTGGTGGTTGTCCACACATGATTTATATGTGGACAACTCTTTTCTCATTCATTCCAGAACTTTTCAGTGCGCCTTACGTATTTATTGTATATCATATAAAAAAATCACGTTATTGGTACCTATTTATAATTGTAGGTTGCGTATGCTGATTGCGTGTTGTAATTGGAAAAAAAATCGGTTTTAGATCTTAGATGAGCGAATTGTAAAAACAAGTAAAACCATCAAAGCTCAAAAGCTTAGGATCAATGTATTCTAGCCTAGGATCAACATACTCATTCGAAATGTTTCCTTATTACCATTAAGGATCAAAATGTAATGACGTCATCATTCAGTAGTAGATACATTTGAAATTTGTATTAATAGCGGAAAACGCGAAACTTTAAAAATGAAAAAAAAAACGAACGATGCCCACCGACGTCGCAGACGGGCGAACACAATTTGTGTTTTGTGACGTCATTGAATCTTGAGTTTTTTTTTTATTTCCATCGGAAATTTCCCGAACAACAAACGGTGGAATTATAAAATTTCCGACTTATCCCCCACTCGGCGCCTAAACTTTTTCCGGGCCGGCTGGGAATTTCGCCGCGAGTCGGCGCGACAATACATTAAATTCATTATGTCCGCCGTAACTCAATTACATGGCGAGAGAAAGAAGGCAGGCTTCGCCGGAGCGTCGCTGCGGAAAGAGAGAAATAAAGTATGAAATTATTATGGCCAATGAGACGAAACAGTTCCCGGGGAGATTAGTGAATCAAATTAAACAAAGCGAGTCGGCCGCGGGACAAGGCTGAAGCGAGGGATATTTTTTTAATATTTATCGAATTTAACTTTTCATATAATTTATGCAACTTAGTCGCCTCTGAATATTAGATTTAGTTTTAAATAACGGATAAATAATATTAATTTTCACGTGACCTATACATAAAGTTTGCGTCATGATAGTGATGTGAATAACGATCTTAAGCGAATTTACACAAAAAAAATAATATGTTTTTGTAACTAAAAAAAAACGTAGGGCATTCGGGGACTGCCGTAGTAAAGCTATTGCATAGCATTTTTTATCAACTTATGCAATTATAATTATTTATTTTTTTATGCAGTATTTTTTTCTTTGATATTAATTCAAGTTTTTCATCACTTTCTTCATTAATAAATGCACTTTGTTTATTCATATTTAAAACACTTTATACACAAATTTTACGCGTATAGCTATTCACCAGCAACTGCTATTCACTGTTATACATAGGTACACCTATGTATACATATATACCTACATGTATACTTATGAGGTACATGCTGTGAGTGTGGCATTATAAAGATATGATAGATACCTATACACCTACATACTTTCTCACAAAACTGCTTACGTATTCGTCCGATTTCGGAACAGCTCGTCTCGATCCGTGCGAGCTTCGTACAGTCGTACCATATACATACACGTTAGGCGAACGCTCAGCCGAGCTACATGGTAGGCGTAGTGGGGGGTGTTAGGTTTTATTTTTATTACGGAATTTCTTGATTCGGTCGCTGCGGTCAAAGCCCGCGATAAAAGCTATGCAATAAAAAAAACTCATTAGTAACCGTGAGGAAGCCTTGTCAGCTATAACAGACTAAACTTATATTATCATAATAAAAACTTAAATGTCTTTATAAAAATCTCGCAGGTTAATCTAAAATGAATTTATTATGATTGTATAAATACATAAACACCACAAAGTTGAGAGTAATGAAACTGAATACAATATAACAATTAAGGAGTAAGGTAATTGATTATGTAATTTAATTAAAGTTATTAATGTAAGGAGTAGCGTATTTGTTTCATTATTGACGTCAAATGGTCGAAATGGAAATAAATAGTTTATAAATTATTTTTATTATTTCATTTTTACTTTCCGCTATAAATTTTTTTATAAAATTGGAAAGTCACTGTTTTCATCCAGATTTACAAAAATGAAGTTTTCACTAGATCTTGACGTTTCAGAGTCCTAAGAATCTACTTAGACCATGTGCATGCGTGCGTGCGTGCGTCTGTCTTTTACTTAATTTTAAGTTAAAATTATTAACCGCTTTGATATGCGATTTTGACCATTCGACGCCAAATTGTCTGTAGATGGTTTTTAGCAACTTCATTTCTCTATACATCTTTCATATTTTTTTAATTAACGTCAATTATCCACTTCGCCCAGCGAAGCGGACGAGTAACCTCTCGTACACTATACAAGTGGGCTCCTCGACCGTTATGGTTTCCACTGTTATGGCTTCCGGCTGAATGTAACTGCATCTGGTTAGTTTGAGTTCAAATGGCCGATGTAATTTATGGTCGGACTGGTGCTCTACTTTCCATTTGCACTCTATACCATCGTGTTTCCTCATCTAATTGTTGTATATGAAAATCGGTTTGTATTCGACTTAGATGAACTTGCCAATTTTATTTTATTATTTATGTATAACAATAAGAAAGTCCCACATCTAGATATTTTTAATAAAAAGATTATAAACTTCATATTAAAAGTTGTTAGTTGTCCAACTGCAGTAAATTAGCGTGGAAAGTTAAAGATTCATTCTGAAATGGAAAGATTGTAGGAGGATGCATTTTAGCAGAGACCGGTTATTTATTTAAAGTAAAAAAAGCGATAATTACTAATAGACAAGCAAGTACCATTAAACAACTGTATACATATCATCAACATGATAAACCTCAAGGGATTATTAAACAAAATTAAAAGTTATTAATGCTAAGGATCGCACTAGTTGACGTTTGTACAGTTTAGCGGTCGAACAAAATTAGCGGCACAAATAAAATTAGAAATATCTGTTGAAGAATTCCAAGTAGCTAAAGGTGTAAGGCAAGGAGATCCGCTATCTCCAAAACTTTTCTCTGCAATCTTGGAAAGTGTATTCAGGGATCTGGAGTGGCAAAAAGATGGCATAAACATAGACGGCAAAAAACTCAACCACTTAAGATTCGCGGATGACCCAGTCTTAATTACTGATAACGCTACTACGCTCCAACATATGCTGCAACAGTTGACAGAGGCAAGCAGAAAAGTAGGTCTCACTATGAATAGATCTAAAACAAAGGTTATGACAAACAGGGAAGAAATAGCTATAACAGTGCATGATTAAAATATCGAATATGTGAGACCCTATACATACCTAGGACAAATAATTGCATTCAAAGACCAAACAAACATAGAAATCGAAAGAAGAGTAGCTAATGCATGGAATAGATATTGGTCACTTAAAGAGATCCTCAAAAGCGAACACTTTCCCATAGGAGCGAAGAGAAAAGTGTTCAACGTTCAATGTTCATGTGTCCTGCCATGCCTGACATATGGTTGCCAAACTTGGGCACTGAGCCAAAAACATCTTCTAAAACTGAGAACATGTCAGAGGGGCATGGAAAGAAGCATGATAGGCTTTACAAAAAGAGATCGCATAAGATCAGAAGAGATACGCTCCATAACCAAGGTTGAAGATATAATTAAGAAAATACGACAGTTGAAATGGAGATGGACAGGACACATGACAAGAGATAGCAGAATAAAATGGACCAAAATCATAACGGAGTGGCAACCACGTGACGGCACAAGAAAAAGAGGCAGGCAGGCAAAAAGATGGATGGATGATATAAGAAAAATTGGAGAGGCTACCTGGTCAAGGAAAGCTAGAGACAGAGGAGTGGAAAAGGCTGGAAGAGGCCTGTGTGTCACAAGACACGCTGATAAATTTAGGATGACCGATGTGTTAATGTATATATATGTTAGATAAATAATGTTTAGTTTAGTTTCAGCAATAAAGGCTATAATAATAATAATGCTAAGGAATCGATTATTGCAAACTTTTTTATTTTTATTATTTTTAATAATTTAATCATTCCACGCACAAGTAAGCATCCCAAAATCTATGCTCATAAATGAAAGAATGCAATAACAGAATAACTCCCTCAAAAAAATTACTGTATAATTTGTTTATTTGTTTGTTTGTTTCAAAACACGTGATCGATTGGTTATATTTTTCCTTTTTCGGTTATATGCTTGGTTAGAATGTTCCAGATTACAATGAATATTATTTGTTTATGTCGGACGTAGCGCGTTTACGGCTTTTTTAAAAATAATTTATACTTTTCTTTAAATTCAGAGACCATTCGACGAGAGTATGTATATGGGAATTCGAACGATGACGAGTCAGTTTTCTTTTGGCTTTCAGTGAGCTTACGAATGAATCTTGATCAAATAAAAGTGCAAAAGTAGTTCCGTAATGCTTTTCTATATCTCAATCTTGTTGAACATATACAACTTCTGCTTTTCTGCGTTTTTACTTTTATCCTTTTTCAATCTACGACCCTCCAATAGGGTTATTGCCCTTTTTGATAGACCTCAACCGTCGATTACGATGAAATTACTCTTATAAGTGTCGACAAGACGGAGCATCGGTGGCCGTATACCGAATACAGCTAAGATACTAGACTCAAACTTGGCAGCAGTTTAAACTTATTTTACAGAGAAGGTGCGGTTTATGTTTTTTTTTATCGTTCCACCGTTGCTTTCCTATGAAGGAGGTCTTCTAAGTTTTATGAAGCGGTAAAGATTTTTCATTGTACGAGATGCCATTATAAATATTTGTCATTTGTTTTAGGGTTATTCAGCTTCGACTTCGGGATGTGATCAGGATGGGAGAATATTTTCGACAGTTTTACGAAAAAGGACCCGAGGAATATGCACGTGCACTTGTGCATCACATTACAAAGTTCGTCTGCATTGACAACGCCTTCTATCGACTGTCTTAATTAAAAACTACCGAATGTATCTCACTATACGAGTATCTTATGCATCGTAATAATGGACTTTAACCATTCGATGCGAGACCCTGCACAATTTTTAGGGTACCATGGCTCAAAATAAAAGAGAAACCCTTATAGTGTCACTTCATTGTCAGTTTGTCTGTCTTTCAAGTGGATTTTTCTTAGGAACGCGTGGAAATCTCAAAGTAAAACTAATATCAAGTACACACATAAATCTTAAAGTAAAAAAATCAAGTTTCTAAATCAATGCAATCCAAAAATACGACTATTCTGCTGCATATTTCGACTTCCACAAGTAAATCAAAACTTATAACCCTAAAGGTTTACTTTTAGGGATTACCTAATCCCTGTTAACCTATGATTGAGGAATTCGGCAAGAAATGTTATAGCACAAGTAAAAAAAAAATGTTGTGATATGTGGTAATTTGTAATCGTAGAAGTACCACATATATGAAAATATTTTTTGAGGTTACAAACTAGCATTTGCAGCTGGATTACGGATCATGTTGTAAACTGATATATGAGAAAATTATTTTTAGGCCATCACTGATAAAATTGATTATCAAAAATTAAAAAGTGAAAAGAGAAAGCGTTAAAAAACTAAAGTATCTCAATTCTTTAGACCACTATCATGTCGGTATTGGTATCTAAAAGAAACAAAAATGGTCGAAGTTCTTGATAGATAAGATATTTAAATAAATAATTAAATTTTTTGAAACCCTTAGGTGCAAGCCCTGTTTGAAGCCAAGCGACTTGTAATAATTTCTTTGCCCTTTTGCATGACGTCATCACAATTTTTTTTCTTCAAAAAACCGCAGGAATTCAGATCAGCCTCAAGCTTATTTCAATTCTGTGCGCTTCTAAGGCAAGTGACTGTGGAATTACATAAAATTTGCGAAGTCAGCGTGGTGACTTATGTAGTTCTTACTTTTTAATTATGAGTTGACCATAAATTCCCATTTATTAGTCATTTATGTATACAATTTGAAAGATAAAAGATTACCATCGAAATAAGAAACAAAAAATACATGAAATCTCCTAAAATTTAAAAGAAATGTAGGGTTGAAATGAAACAGAACATTTGCTCGCATCTGACTATATTTATTTCTGACTAGAAATGTTACGAAATGCCAGCAATGGATTGGCAAATATTTTAAATATTCGATAGCACAAATTCTCCATTTCTCAATTAGAATTATATGTTATAAGTAATACCTTAAACTTATTATTTACAGTAATGACATCAACATTGCTTATGTTGTTTACGATTTTAAAATGACAACAGTTACTCTTTATCGCTACTTAACTTACAATCATAAACTTTAAACACCTACAGTTAAATAAAAACAATTGTTTTTAATTATAATAGCTCAAAAACAATAGTTAATACGTAGTTACAAAATAGTTCAACATTTTTTTTTTTTATATACATAAAGCTAACTACATCTATTTTCTAAGAAGCTCGTGTTGTTTTAAAAATATTGTCGAGAGTTAAATGAAAAAGTCGAGTTAGTAAATCATTTTTCTCTTGAAAATAATGAATATTTAGCACTTTCTGAGTAAATGTCATAACAATAATTCTTGAGAGAGTGTGTAATTACGTTTTTACGACTCTGAACTCACTGGATATGAAACCTGAACATATAAAACAGTTTTCGCAATTTTTATGACCCCATTAAAACATATGCAAATTTACGTATAATATGTATATTTTATTCACAAAAACGGTTATTTACTGAAACTGAAAAACATAGTAATTTTAATATTGTTCAATATCGTTTTTTTTTTCATTTGTTAAATATGAAACACATTAATTATGATCTGTTGCTAGAGCAGTTTACCAAAAATATAATTCTAGGAAAGCCTTGAGTGTCCTCAGCAGGATTTCGCGTTTTCTATAATTTACGTACTTAGATGTTGTTGTTACACTTTGTGTAAACTTTCTTAAAACCAGTCTCGACAGTATGTTCGAATAATTTTGAACTTATAGCATCTAAAATTTTCGTGAACTTGGTATAAAATAAATAAATAACATAAGTGCTTCGTATAAAATTATTTTGAACCGATCGATCTTAAATTTTATAAAGAGTAGATGTTGTTTGCTCAAAACATAAGCTATACAGAATTATTTTTAGCATACATCTATTAACAAATATTCAAAATCTTCTTATAAGACAATTTTGCCAAAGAAACCATATTCATTAAAGTACCCCTTTCTGAGAAAAATAGCTTACAACATCTACGTAGGAATGTCGTATTGACAGCCTTTGAACAGCTAATGCGTAAGTACTACGCCGCGCGGCTGGCCGCCCGTTCGCGTTCGCGCTTGCAGTCTAACTGAGCATTTATTAGGTCTGTGTCTCTATTATATTATATTATTTATAATCATATTTTCAATCATATATTTTATTATAGTTCCTTTGGTAACATCGTTATAAAAAAGAAGAAGATAATGAATATTTGCGACAAGATGCATGATAAAATCCATCCTATACACTATAATTTATTTCATTTTCATGCTGCTAAAGTTAATAATTATAAACGCAACCAGTACCTCGGACTCAGAATGAGGCTTTAAACAAAATAACTCATATCCTTCTCGCGTCAAGATAATGAATGAAAAGGAATCCTATCTAGTATCGGAAATAAAATTGAAACTAGAACCGAAGTCGAGTTCGGGATGTTTATAGAAGAAAAATGGAATAGAGCCGAAGCTTGGTTTCCGACTTAGGATTAAAAAACTTTATACTATGTTTACGCAGGCAAATCCGCAGACAAATCCGCAAACAAACCTATAGTTAGTATGAATTAGAAAATGTGGATTACAAAAGAAACTTTTATCTTTTTTTACTCAACAGGTAAATATACTATTTACGTTGAACTGAATACAATATTTTAAAAAATCCTTTAGAGGCATGCAAATTAATAAATACGATGCCTCATAATTAAATATTTACTTAAATAAATAGTTAAGTTATTTAATTAATAGCACACTACAAAATATGTCATGATACAATTAAAGCATTTTAATTAATTAAAACACGGCGCTAACTGTGAAGCAGGTTACTGTTTGGACAGACCCGTTCAAAACATTTATTTGTACCGTAGTTTATTTGTTTATTCAACATTTCGTTATTTATATCACGTTGTTTTGATAGCTTTAAAATGTATTATTGTAAACATAAATTGTGCTGTACCTTAATAAAATGTACAATGAATAACATGACGTTTATTTTTAATTATTTTAAGTTATTTATTACGAATAATCTCACGCAAAAGACTTAAAGTTATAAGACTTAAAGAAATAAAGTATTAAAAATAATTCCAGTGGAGTTCATTCTCGTCGAAAAGCTGAAAAAGCCGATTTGGCCAAAGAACGTGTAATAACAAGAGGCAAGAACAGTGTATAACTATTATTAAGACCAAATTATAGTTTTCAAGTAGAAATTAGAGTACGTACAAAAAAAAAATGCGGCCAATCCACACGTACAAACAACATCAATCAGTTAGTCGAAGTAAACAGGCGGTGTATCGATACTACGCCACCTGCTATTTTAGTCTGCGGCGTCGCGTCGTTAACTCGAACAACACTACAGACTGGCGATCTCGATGGCGATCCCGATTCCTCGTACTCACTGCGAACTACGTTAGATCAGCGCCGTAATGATATCGTAGACGAGCAGGATAATCAATTTTTTTTTTTGCATCTCCATTGTCTGATATTCGAATGTGATAACGTCACATTGTTACTCCTTTGAAACTTGCGACGGTCAGACAAAACTCAACAAAGCATATGTATATACATGATTATTGTGTTTCCAGTATTGCTACGTGTTTATATTATACAATTCAAAAATTATGTTTATACGATATTTAATTTATTTATTTCTATTTATATTTTAACACCGATAAATATATATTTATTGTATTGCTAACTCTATTAAAAATGTACACATTATAAACTATCCGAACTCCTTACAAACTGTAAATGATATGTTCTAATATTATACACATATATATGTACACAATTCAATAAAGTACATTAGCGCTTTTCCCCGTCGATTCAAAAATATGTAATTTATATATTTTACACAAGACAACACCCTGCTGCTACTAATTGCAATAAACATTGCTTTACAACAAATAATAATATTGTTGTAAAACAACTCATCATGCAAACAAATACAATGATTGAGAAGCTAACAAATTGGTGTATTATACAGAAAGAGGTAGACTAGAAGTTCTTATAAAAGACATGTTACATAAATATGTCTTAATTTTATCTCTAGGTTTGTTCAGATGTAAGTGATGAACTTTAGCTTGATATAACTTAGCTTTGTTAAGTCTTAGCTTAAATAATTATTTGTGTAGTTGTTTACTCATGTGGCCGTAGACGTCGATTATAATTTTTTGACTGAATTAAGAAAGCAAAATGCATAGACTATCGATAACTGTCATGATTATTTATTTAATACATGTAGTGTCTGAAAGAATAAATATTTTTAAATCAAAACACGTTTTGTTACGAAAGTATATGTAATCTATTTTATATAAATCAAAAAAATAATATATTGCATATCCTTTTTTCTTCGATAATCAACATAATATTAAACTCGAATATATGTATTAAATATTTATAAGGGGAACTGTTTAAAAATTGAAAAAAACTAATGATTTTTTTACTACCTACCTTCCAATATTTCGTTCTTACTCAGAAAAGGACTAAACTGAACTCGTTTTTTATTTTAAATGACTTTACTGAATCCTATTCCTTTTTTCACAATTTTTAATACCAACATCTGAAATACTTTCAAATAACCAATATCGTGATTAACAAACTGCTCGAGTATTTTTTTTTTATAAAATTCGTAATTAGCTTTATCACTCTGCTTATTGCAATAAGTCAATTTTTAAATTAAACAAACTTTCGAATATAAATACAACACAGAAATTTGTTTATGCTTGTATTTTTCCTCGGACATCTTTAGAATTGCTAATAACTGAAAGTAGTTGCAGTATTAGTTTTTTTACAAAATCCATGTACGCTATAAGGATCTGTACGATTTTTTATCCATTCGCATTCAAAAACATTATTATTCCGAAGAAGGTATATAAACTATAACCGATATATAATATGACGATATATGACGGTTGTTACATATTTAACTTAACTACCAATAAGATATTATTCAAACGCTTAGGAATGTTAATGCGAAAACTTAATTTATATGAGAATACCAAACACGATTGATTACTTTAAGGCTCAAACACACCGAAAATTTATTTTTCAATTAAACTAGTCGTAACTTTTCAGACACTTCAAACGCTAATAAGGACTCACACACACTGTCTATCAAACTATTGCACAGACAGAGAGATCGTATAAGTATTATATGACGTGTTTTAAAAATTGTGCTGCATATTGCAAGCGCATTCGGGTTCTGAACACGCAAACGCCACCTACAATTGACTCTAATTATTGAGTATTTATTATATGTGTGTGTGTGTGTGTGTGTGTGTGTGTGTGTGTGTGTGTGTGTGTGTGTGTGTGTGTGTGTGTGTGTGTGTGTGTGTGTGTGTGCGTAAATAAATCAGTAGGTTAATTTTGAGTAAGACTATAGTTTTGTAAGTTTCTATCGTTCTTGTAATGTATAATTAATAGATGACGTTTTAAAAATATAAATATATAATTATGTTTCTAAAAATTTTTCGGAGTTCCTTGTTTATATGTATTTGGATGATTAAAAGTATTTAATTACTAATGGAAAATCATATTTAGTATATAATTTAAATCAGTAGAATTAAAATAATAATGAAAAAAATACAATCGCTTAAAAACTATGAAACCGCACAAATGAAACTCAATAATTGTTATAACAATATTTTTTTCAATAATTCGAAAACAATTTTGGACATTCTCAATTGCCTAACATCGTCCTATCATTAGGAATCTCATTATTTACAACCTTACTACTAATACGATGAGCTTATGTACAAAAGTATCACAGGAGATTCGAGATACTAATAAAATGTATGGGATTTCTAATTGTGGCAGCCAGGGTGAAGGGTTGCCAATGAAATAACCTTTGAAGTGAATTGTGGTGAAGACGTATCAGCCTAGAGCTGTTTGCTACATTTAGAGAGATAAAAATCCATTGAAAAATGAACTTGTCCTTTAGAAGCTTATACGATACCAACTCAATAATTTACAATCTTTTGTATTGTAGTTGTTTATTATTTGATTATTTTTAATTAAAAAAAATAAGAGTTATTAAATATTAACAAATCGTTTAATTATTTTTGTCTATGAGTCAGAAATGGGAATTATAATAAAACGAAGTTCTGACAGGATATTTGAATTTGCAAGTCTCGATATTAAACCTAAGATAAATACCTTACGCCATTCTAAGTATTTCTTTCTCGGTTTATATAAACTTGCTATTTTCGCATTTACATAATCTTTGTTTATTGCCAACCTGAATTTGTATACAACCTTATACTAAACATTGCAAAATGTGGATCAGCGATAATCACATTGGACACATTACTAATTCTTCTTAGTAATTAGACATACCATTTTTAATATGAAAAAAACAGATTTGATTAATCGCATTTTTCTCTTTCTCGAACAAAAATAAGTTATTCCAATGCCCCATTTTAAAAGTCAAACCTGTTACTTATATTGTAATTTAAATCAATTCACTGCTTGCATATATCTGGCTTTGTTCGTATTTATTACCGATTTGTTTCCCTACATTGTATAGTATTTAGTACTTCCCCTGCCGCCGAGCCCTCTAGGGATCGATGCGGTCATTAATAAATGATTTAAAGAGGGAACTGTCTCGGATATTGGGTGAATAATATATCTACAGATAGGACTACGGTAAATCACCTTTTGATATTGCACACTTTAATATCATCTAGAGATATGAACGCACGGATATGGCGAGTTTATTTTTCTGATATGGCACTTTTACAAATTCAAACCGATTGCTTTTGTTACCACAATTATATGTGCCGCTTGTAAAAATTATTTGCCGGACGTACAGGTGTTCGGGGACCATGATTCGAGGTCACGGAACTTACATAAAAGTCACATTACATAAGAAAAGGAACAATGTATGGCTGTGGATCAGTTTTGCAAGGAAAACCTTCAGGATTTTATGAGAAATATTTTAGACATCTTACTCAATTCCATTCCTTTGTTTCCTCAAAATAAATGTAGAATTCATTTTGGTAAAAAAATTTTTAAATATAAATTTATACTTATGCATCGACAAAACCCTGTGACATAGAATAATAATTTTGATAAAATAAATGATATAAAATTACTATAACTTAAAGAAAATAATACATATCAAACAAATACTTCTGAATATTTTCGAACATAATACTATAGAACATTTTCCATGACGTCGATTTCACGTCATTGACGAGATTCCCTTCGTCAATTAGTTTCTAACTGCAGCTCACGTCTTAGACGTCTTTTGACTTGCATTTTAAGTCATTACATGAAAAGGAAGCGTTTACAATCGAGTTCCGAACAATTGACGTCTTTGACGTGTTCGGTAGCTTTTGCTATTTATGAATTAAGTTTTCATATTTTAATTCAGAATTTTTTTCAGAACTCACACGTGGTTGTATTATATTATTAGCATTTTTCCTCTCCTCTACACCAAACTTAAATTTTCCATTAATTTGAATAACAATTAATTATAGAATTTTTTGGTCAAACTAAATATCCAATTTGCAACATTTCTATCAAGATTTATATTTATTATGCAAATAGTTTCACACATTATATATTACTCTTTTTCTCCGTAGAAACTATTACTACTTCGTAAATTCTACTTTTGTCAAAAAAATGAACAAAAATCTCATGTAAATTAATCTTTGATATTATGTACATTTTTTTTTTTTCATTTTAGAATTAACATAAAGATAACATACACTCACTCCTGTTTCCCGGAGCAGTAGGCAAAGATCAAAAAACTCCACTTAATGCAATCTTTACATACCTATTTTAATTCACTGTTTTGTTAATTTTACGTTTATATACTATATTACCTACAAATCTTTGAACAGAATCAATTTTCACTTCAAGCACACTTACCTCTCGTTCGTCCGGGTTGACGATGTGAGCCGCGGTTGATAATTTGCCTAAACATCTCAATTATTCCCACCAACTACCCATCCATTTTTGTCAACATCAAACATACTAACTTGTAGGTTGGCATACCGATTTTTAACATGGTACGAATTTAACTTAGAAAAGCACACCTAAACAATAATACACATAAATATGATTAAACGCGAATGCCTACCATCGGGAAATCTTCATCTTTTGTTTTAATGCTTTGTTATATTTATTCTATTATTAATACGTAGTTTTGTATCGCAAGTTTAATTACTACAATTACGATTGGCCGTACGATGAAGTTAACTAATTATTGTAGTGAACTATTATATTTCTTTTGTAATACTCCTCGTGGGTGTTCATCGTGATGACACCTTTAAAGGGCGGGATATTTCCTAGTGAATTACAATAATAATAATAATTAATAACAATAGTGAAAAATATCATGCGACCTGAATGTCATATGCCAAAAAAAATAATGCTAATCAAATAATAACAGGAACATAATTAATATCACGATTTTAGTTTTATTTTATTAAAAAAAAATCAAAGGTTAGCGCTTAAGGAGTCGAATGCTAAACATGGACCTAAATTTTTTCATTATTTGAATTTACAAAATATTATCCTTTAAAAAGACAAAGAAACGAAGGAAATTGTGGATCTTAATTCTATCCGTTTTCTGTTGTCACAAGACCTCGTTTAAAATGTCATCGCGCATTATCTATTTTACCAATAATGCGACATAAACTATATGAGTAATAATATACCAAAAATATATGTAAAAAAGTTGAAGATATTCAATAACACATAGCAAAATCTTTATCTAAGCGGACTGAACCGTAGTGCGCCAGCTGTCATAATAATTATCGCTTTCACATTAAGTGAATTTTACGTTATTCCACGCTTACAAATGCTGATCGACTTCGTGCCTGTGTACGGTCAACACAAAAAAAAAATAGTGAAAATAATAAAACAATTTTCACGTCACTTTCTTCGTCAAAGTATTTCCTTTTCCCTCGTACAATAATAAATAAAGCGATGCGAGTGCAATTCACGATGCGCGCGAGCCGCACGAAAATCTAAACCTTAAGAATAGTGAAGGCATGAAAACTTAACGAGATCGCAATTCGTTGATATCTCACACGACGTCGCTCTGGTCCAACAGGCCGGAGCTGCTGCCGACTTCCTCCTGTCATATGTGATGGTCCCTCAGCGGCTTCACCGACTCCGCCGAGGACCTGGGCGTCGGCTCCGGCCCCGTCAGGCCGAGGGAGCCGCTCCTCCGCACGACCAGCGTCTTCGTGCCGTAGTCGGTGACGAAGTTGTCGTTCCTGGTCGGCGTGTTGGCTCTGACGCTCTGGTAGCCGCAGCACGGCGGATACCTCGACGTCAGGATCTTCTTGAAGGCTTCTCGGAACTCCGTGTTGAAGATCGAGTATATTATCGGGTTGAAAGCCGAATTAGAGTAGCCCAACCATGTCAGTATTTTAAACGCCAGATCTGCGAACAAAAAATTATGAGCGAACATTGTCGATAAATGGATACTAAATACATATATATATATAAACAAACGCCTGATGTTTTGATAATGAATTATAATGATATAGCAAATTATAAATAAATAAAAACGTGATATGTAATAAAATCTCACTATTAATCTTATGTTACAAATATTTTATTTCTAAGGGAATTGAAATTAAAATCCATAATAAAAAGAATTTTAAACGCTTACAACACAAAATCGAAATTACATCGTTATTATACTTCAGTGATATATACGTTATTAAATAAATATTCTTATATATATATATTTAAATGACTGAGTGATGTGGGTGCCATGTGAGGCATCCGGCCCCCGTGCTCAGCCCAGCGAACGTGGGTTCTATTTGGATTCGATGTATCAATTCGAGTTTGAAAATACTAGGTCAGTTGGCGAGAAACAAAAGGGTAGGGAGTTGTAGTAAAAACGTTGATCAGGACTCGTGCCCGCGTACAAGGGCCTAGATAGTGATAAAACCCTGAATTTAAAGCGTTTAATGTGCGATATCTTCGAATTATCTGATATGAACAGATGATTTGAGGGACTTTGCAAATAAACATGTTTTGCCTGCCGTCGATTTTAATCCAAGATCCCGAATAACCAAAACCCGACGAAGGGTACGTCCATGCTAATATATATGTGATTATATTTTACAGGTAATCAGGAAAACTCGATGACCTTGAACCCTATCGGGTCGTGACACCGGCATTCACATGATTTCAAAGAAATGTGCTTTTCTCTCATAAGTTACTTAAATAGCACGCAGAGTGTAATGGTCTTTTTCTGTATATTGAAGTCGTATTTACTCTTAGCAAAGAAAAACATTTATCGTTAAACTTTACCTGTGTGTGCACATTTATGAAAGTGTACGAATAAGAGGGAATTATATTTTATTTTTGCTTTTTTTTTTACAATCATCGTTTCTTGACTCAGTCTAATAGAAAAATAAATTAGAAAGTTTGGTAAAACCAAATGTGCATGCCTTAAGCGATCGTGGCACACGCATGTTATTTAAATTAGAGGTTAATGATAATATTTCAGCTTTTCACCAAAAATTCTTTTTGAAGTTCTTCAAAATTTTCCCGAAGTCACTACTTAAAATTATTATACAAGAATTGTTGTTAATATAAATGTATTACTTATTACATTAAAAATAACTTTGGAATTAATTAAAACTTTTGAAAATAATTAAAAATAAAAATTAAAAAAAACAAATTCTAGGACAGATTTGAACCCGGGCATCCTACGCGCGCGTCTTAAAGCTGAACAGTTGAACTAAATCGTACAACTGATCCTCGGGCGAAAATAATTGTTTTATTTTTTATATTACTACCGCCGTCTGTTGGCAATTACAAAAATATAAAACATTCTTTTTAATCTCCATTTCAGATATTTAGCGAAATGACAGATCAAAACATGAATAACTGCGAATTAAAAAATTCAATTACAGCTAATCGGTACTTCATCAAGCTATGATTTTCAATACAGTTATTCCCAATCGATTAGTGATAAGATTGAAAAAGAAATTAAGTTTAAAAGTTAAATAGTTTTTTAATTATTGTGATTACAAGGGATTTTCTGACAACAGTAGAAGCATACTTACACTCGCACTTAAAGCATGCAATATGATAATACAATGTGACGGCTTTTTTTTTTTAATTTTTTACATACAATTTTTTAATATGCTTTACAAAATTTATAAAAATGGTTTTATAGCGGATTACTCTCACTTACTTTAGTGGTACTTAGCTCAAGGATTTTAGTGTTCTTGATTTATACTATTGACAGGTAGTCTAGACAAAAACATAAAACAATCATTAATGACTCGCTTTGATGTCCAAAACGTTTTGCACTATACCATATTAGTGAGACTATATCAGAATCCATCGCTGTTGATAAATTGTTAATCGTTTGAACTATAGAAGTTAGGTTTAAATTATGATTTATTTCGCGCATAATTTTTATGTGTCAGTGTAAAGTATCAGCTTTCGTATAAAATAAAATTGAATCATAATCCTAGACACACACACAATAGTTAAGCTCACTGTTTCCATTACACACACACACACACACACACACACACACACACACACACACACACACACACACACACACACACACACACACACACACACACACACACTTAAGCTCACTGTTTCCACTCCGCATTACCCACTATTATTTAGTTATATGAAAATTTTGTGTATTTGTAAATGTTGAATAACACAATACAACATGTAAAACACCAGCAACGTTAATAAGCCCTCATACCCTTTCTCAGAATAACAGACACCAGGAATCTCTACTAACGAATACAAATAGGGTGTTGTGCCCTTCATGTAATCAGAGTTTGCAAATTCGGCTTTTTCATAAATGTACACGCGAAGCAAATTAAAATTTATAGTATTTCTTACTAAGAAATTAGTAGCAGTTACTAAGAGAGTGCCGTGTACTTTTTACAAAAACTTAATATGCATAAGACAAAATTTAGAATTGTTCGAGAAAACTAGTGATCGGTATAATTTCAATACCAGAAATGAAAACAATTTGTGTGTGCATCTTAGTCGACTAGACAAAATTACGAATTCATTCAAAGAGCTCTGTATTTTTAACCTCGCACAAATTTAAAATTTCTTCTGAGCGAAAATTTTGTTGTAAAGTTATTATAACGAATTAAGCATTCATTTGGTTTGAAAAGAACAACCTTTAAGTTTCTTGCTCTTTCTCCTTGAAGGATAACTGCCTCATTAACGAGTGGTAATTTTTTTTAAATACTGTAAATTCTTATAATATTATGACGCTTTTCTTGTGTTACCTTATAAACTACGAAATAACGACAATTCGTATTTAAATTTGTATTACGTTTTAAATGTTTCATCATGTTGTATAATCGCATACAACGGGACTTAAATCAAATATCAACGCTTAAGTCTGTTTCATCTCATTCGTATGCCGCAACGAGACACGGCACACAAGCGATTGGAATATTTCACCGCGACGAAGTGAATGTATGCGAATGTAGGCAAATAGCTGCGAATATAAGCGAAAATCCGTTTATTGACATCGGGACGTACACGAGTATGCGGACGTAGATTTTAATCGAAACCCAAACGTTTCAGTTGAATCTCCGGTGTGATTTATGATGAGATGCAAATCTAAGAGAATATGCTTGTACGTGGGAAAATTCGCTTTCCATTCGTGTCATTTGATTTAGAGCGCTCAATGATCGTGCGTCGTCAATCAGTTACAATTCTGATCCAGTTCAAAACTTAGATCAAAACTTAGCTGTTCAAAATTTTAATAAACGTAAAGGGCTCACACGAGAAAATTTTTTTTTTTCAAATTTAACTCCATACTCAGTATTTTGTAAGTAGTGAGTTGTAAGAGAAATACATGATATGATTTTTTCAACAAAATCTTAATAATTTTCTTAATTAAAAAAAAATATTTAACAGGACCACTAAAATTTTCGTTTGCATTATCAATCAAAAAGGGAATATTTCAATTGACAACTAATCGCTCGACACGCCTTCCTTTTTCCGTTCATCGCTTCATGTGAACCTCTACCATGCGTGGCATAATGTCCGCTTCGTTCAACATTATGCGAAACCAGGTGACGCCATCTCCTGTTCTGAGCGGTCGACCGTCCCATATCCGATAGTAGGTCGAGCCTTCAGCCGTTTAAGACATTCGCTAACTGTCGCCTTGAGTGCGTGTCGATGATCCCACGCCGCGTCGACTGCGCCTACGCGAACGAGTAATCCGACGAAAATCCAAAAAAGCATTGTCTGTTCGGTTCGCGTGAAAAACGATGATAAAATTCTAGTTTTCAATGTGAACCTTCCAAGAGGAAGGAACATGGCATCAAAAGACCGGGGCTGGCGCGGAATGGTGTGGCGGGGCGTTCGCGTGCTTCTAGCCGAGATTTATGCGTCTGTGGCACGGTGATGTATGGCGCTGATTGTAGACAACCGTCCGAAAAGAGATTAACATTTTTTTTCCTAGGTACTACTACATTTTAAGATAGACTTTATTTTAATGAAGTTTATCTTATATTGCGTTATTTTAAAATTTTATAGCGTGTTATTGAACTATATAGTATGTACATATTTATTTATGTATATAATTTTTTTTTTTATCTGACTACCAGTTAAAAACGACTGAATATATCGCTATGGGACTTTAACGATTCGACGTGGAATCATTTGTCATTACGTGCTATTTGTATTATTATAAATGAATTGTTTGGATATTTGTAACACACTGACGGCTGGACGGATTTAAATCAAATTTTGCATGAAAGTAGACGAATGTATAAATGATAGTAAAAATAGTAATTGTTATAACTAACATGACTACCCATAGTAGGACCAAGAGGGGTATTGGGACCTATACTCGAATTGAGAGCACAATCGGGACTGAACCCGACAGAGGAACCGAAATCGACATCGAGAACTATATAAAAGACGAAAAAATTAATTCTATGCCCATACAAGTTAAACCGATTCGAATATATTTCAGTCGTAAAATAATCATTTATGTCCGGTAAAGGGAGCGGGTACTGGCCAGTATATATTAGTCATAAAAATATACAACATCGATTGAAACGAAACTTCAGCTTTTGGTATTTTCTAAATTATTATTTATGCATTGAATAGATCTAGATAATTAGAAGAAATGCCAAATTTATGGAAATAATAAAAGACAAACTCACAAGCTTTCCTCGCCCGTTTCATTAAACACTTTCAAACAAAGTATAAACATTTGAAACATCAACAGTTAAGTACCGACTGACCCGGTATGCAGGTCTTGCAGAACGCAGCGACGATGTTCACGCAGAAGAACGGCACCCAGCACAGCAGGAACACGCCCATGATCACGCCGACCGTGACCGCGGCCTTGTGGTCGGACACGTGGTACGGCGACGAGTGCACGTGCGTGTGCACCCTGGTCCTCACCGACTTGGTGCGGTTGTCCGGCATCTGAACGGTCCTGGTCACCGCTCTGATGGACTTCACGTGCTTCTGCGCGTAGCAGTATAGTCTGTGAAGGAGATGAACGAATTATTTTTTTCTGCTGCGACGTGAAAGTTGATTGAACGTAATATTACATACGAAAATTGTTATTATTGTAGATTTTGATATGTAACCCGGGGTAAGGAAATCAAACAGGGTGCGAAATCGAGTGTTAATACAAAGTGAAGTCGTCATAACAAGTTACGCCTCCGTCCAACATATTCGCGCATCTTAAACTGAACGTATATATTTTTCCTGAGTTTATAAATGATTTAATGCAGATAATTTGTCTGTTCGATGTATGGTGTTGAAAGTTATTACCATTGTTATCAAACGATGTGGAGCTTTGTAGTTTCTTAATTAATTATGTACATATCCTAATTTAAGTAATTAATTTTATTAAATCAAAATAAATGAATGTGGATAAGGGTACATACATACTCTCGGTATTATAAGAAATCCGTTTATTTACCGCCTTTACTTATTGTACACCTTTCAAAGAAATTTTTCTTAAGAAGCAAACTCCAGTCGCGTGTCGAAGCGCACATGCACCATTTTTTTTTCAAATTCATTATATAATTAAATTAATTATCAAACGACACGATATGTACAATATTAAAAATAACACAAAACGTTAAAAATACTCTGAAAATGCTAGAAAATTTACTCAGTGGCCTTTGAACTTTTAAAGTACATTAGTGTCTTGTGTTGCTTATTAAAGCTTAAATAGTTGTAAGACGGTGCTCTTATTAAAAAAAAAAAACTAAACGCCAATCGAGGGACCCCCATTAAGAACGAAGTTTATTTTCTATATACATAATACAAGGTAAGGAATAAATTCACAGAGCTTCAATTAATATTTTAGGAAAAACATTCATTTATTAAATTTTAGACATAAATTAGTGAATTATAAGTTATATAAAAATACACGAAATAATAAATTTCAAAAGAGTGAGCGAAAGAGAGCGAGTCGTATAGAGTTAACATAACGCTTTTTCGTTATGTTACGATTTTCACCAGTCTACTCCTACCGCATACTACGTTAAGGAACTTTGCCCCGAGATCAAAATATTTTCATATATGTTTATCATACATATGTATACACAAAACATTTAAATTCATAACTTATATAAACAACTCTCGATAGCATCGGTCGGAGTAGATATTACAATCAAATAAGTGATGCGACATATGCGATCCCCGTACGAAATCCTTAAATAAATGCATACTTCCAAATCGGAACACATACTATTCCGAGCGATCCATCTAAACCGACAACAGCAACGACAGCCGGCGCAGACAAGAAGGGGGGAGAATGTGCGCAGGGATTTAGGTGGGATTTAACGTCAGATAGATCCGGGTGATTGACGCGATAGCAGGTTGCGGGTGTGAATTTCGTTCGTGTTTTTTTTTATTCCTTTACGGCGCGTGATCGACGCGAGGCGGAGTTTTAATAAATAAAATACGGATAGATAAAAAGAAGGATACGTATCGTGTGAAAACTGACTAGCGTTAAAAGAGAAATGTAAGTTGTATTCTGTAAATATAAATCACTCGATTAAGTGATAACTAGTGAACAGATTTAGATGAAATTCAGTACGTTCAGGCCGTAGTGAGAGTTAACAAATAAGACATTTTTCCTTAAATAATTCGAGTCCCATGCTCAAAGGTAGACCCATGAGTGAAATAAGTTGCGGCGAAACGAGAATTTTGAAGTCTGAAGGATATAGGACAATCTTTATCTTGCAAAACGGAACGTAATCAATATTAATGGCAGGGTCTGTAACGAAAATTGATATAGATTTTGAACAAGTTTTAGGATAGGCATTGTCTTCGACAAATGAACAAAAAATTTTTTGCACTTTTATGCATCCTAGTTTTAACATTTTCAAGGCATACTAAGAAATCTGTGAAACGGTTGACCCCACCGGCCATGCGAAAAGCTTCCCGCTGTGATATTTATCGATATGTATTTTAACTCGTCGAAATCAAAAATATTATTGTCTAAAAGATTAAAAACCTATTTAAAATAAAAAGTCCTCATCCGTAAGCATATTTACGAAGAAATTTTAAGATTTTTGACAAGTTAAACGAGCATCTCAAAAAGAACGGAATTGAAAAAACAATTTAATTTGTGATCAAGAGTGTAGCATGTAAACCAGAAAATGCTGCATTCAAACTTGGTCACAGATGAATTGATCAATTAACTTTATTGAATTGAATTAAATTAAATTCGTTCCACTCGCTCCTCGCCTGGAGAAGTGCCTTTATCCGTCGATATCGCATCGGTGACGGCGGTCGTCAACAGCCCTCTGCCCTAGTCTTTGATCTTGAGCCCTAAATATTGGGCTAGTCTAGAGGGCTTGAGATCGAAACCCTTCAATAATATACAATGGCTCCGTCGGTGTAAAATAAAATAACTGTGGAAAATTACGCTTCAGCGGCGGAGTGACAACACCGTAGGCGTAAAAACAGGGACACGTTTTGTCTGAAAATCAAGTATTACCTGCAGTATATGCTGATCATTACGATACAAGGCAGATAGAAGGATATACAGCTGGACACGACAGCGTACGTCGGCGTCAGCACCAGGGCGCAGGTCGGGTATCTCGGCGGCTTCTGGGTGGCCAGGGCCTCCTCGTCGGGCCTGTGCAGGCCCAGGGATATGGGCAGGAAGCTGATGAGCGCGGCGAGCAGCCAGACGATCGCTATGGTCACTATGGCGACCCGGCGCGTCACCCAACGCCCGTACCTGTGAAAAGAATGCGCTTAGAATAGGTAGCGATCGCAAATCCTTGATTACATCTCGCTTTTTTAAGCCGTACTCTCAAATCTCAACGTACTAAAGGTTTGATAGGAGAAAGCACATTATGAAAGTGGTAATTCTAGACTACAATTAAAATCGGTAATTTTATTTAACCTTACTAAAATTCAATTTATTTACTAAATTAAGGTTTTAAGGAATGAAATAAATATGACACAATAATCTTACCACTGGATGGATGTTAGCTTTAAAAGAAAGCCCTAATGAGGATTTTAATTAGTTGTAAAATAATTTACAATTCTCGAAATGGGCCCAACCAAAATTGAATGTGCCTATGTTCCATAGCAAATCGGGCATTCTCCTTTACATCCGATATGACGACACGGGCTTGACAAAGTAAAGTCAAACGCAAGCCAATTGTAAACCGTTTTAAATAAGCCTGGTTCAGAATATTTCTGATTAAGATGTTGTAATTAATATATAACTTGTTAATTAAATGAAAGTAAGTAAGAAAATTAAAATAAGATGTATATAAAATGGAATGCAAAAAGTTACACTGATTCTTAACATGCTAAATGTACAATTGAGAAAATGGAGCTGACTAAGTTAAAACGTGGGTTTGACCTTAATTTAAAAAAAAAAGTCGAGTTTAAAATATTATGTTCACAAAAAATACAGATATTTCAAGTTACACTAAACTTATCTAATAGCGTTTGAAGTTTAACATTTATTTTATTAAAATAAACAGTTTGCTTGAACATTTACGTCGGATTGCATCAAAAGTAAAAACGTAATTCCTTAATAATTGACAGACTGTCCATATATCATCTGTGTAATATTTTGGTGCAACCAGATGTTAATGCAGATACCCACTGCGAAAATTTAATTCGTGAAGACAGGAAGAACTCTATAGGAAGAATTAAGAAGATTGGAACAAAAACAGAACATTATACAGGCTTACCAGGCAACATTGCTTCTCGCCTGCATTAAAGTCTAATCAGATGTTCTTTGTCCTGATTTACGCGACTTCTGATAAATACAAAGTACTTAACTTATTTATTAATGTACAACAAAAGAACAAAACCTCACACGATTATATACTTAGCTTCGAATCTTATGGTTCTTAACAATGAACGAGATAATTTTGGAGTTGATTTAAAAAAGGTTAAAATAATTATTATGTATCCGTATAACTTGAGAATATATTATATATTTATAAATAGTTTTGCTATAATATATAAATAGTTTTGCTATAATTCGTTTTTAATTCCCAACATCTTTCATAAATTTTACTCTAAAGAAATCTGGAACTGTTTGAGGAGACGGTAGACATTCATTTATAAATTAATTAAAATAAATAGAATCTCATTTTATAAAATTACTCTTTTTTAGCAAAATTACACACATATACATATATACAAATATAACAATCGACTTAGGCTCTTCTCCTTCTAGCAATTCCTGTTTTCCTACGACCTGCCGCCTGTTGTTCTGATTCAACCATTTTCCAACACCTATCTGAGCCAAGGGACGCTCTCCAACTCCGAAGCCGTAGCCACTCGATCCATAAGCCACGTCGGCTCACCTGTATAATATTGATCCAACTCCTAAGCCACAATAGAACCTCGTGTACGACGAACCCACGACTGCTGCGGGTCTCACTCCGTACAATTTAATCTCAGTCACTGTCACATTTTAGTCGACAGTGAACCGATTTCAATACTCTCGCTATTGTACTACGATACTCGGAAATTAGTGTTACTATTGTTTATTCTACGAAGTTCATCCACGAATATTCAGCAAAGAAACGTTGTGTAATAACTGCCAATAATTATACACTCCGCAACTGAATACAAAACGCGAACACCGTTCTGTAATATTAATGAACTAAATTACAATAATCATATCGTACATAATCCTGTTTAAGCCAAAACAACGAAAAAAAAACTGAATAAAAAAGTTTATAAGGCGATTTCTCGTCGACTACAATCTCAGCTGGGACAATTTTTTTCCTCAACTAAATTTTCCTCGAAAGAAAAACATCGCGGGCCCGTCGTGGAAAGTTTGGATTTTAACAAAAACAAAATCAATACTTCTTTTTGTGCGAACACTTGACAAAGGCGACCTATTTATAAAGAGCAAACAAAAATGTTTTTAAACGATTAAAGCAATTTGTTTCTTTGAAAAATCTTTACCGAAGTTTAGTTCTCAGACTTCTTTTACGAGGCAATTAGTTGGATTTTTTTTTTCACCGGTCCATTGCTTTCAATGTGAGTCCTAGGTAAATTGTAGTTATTATACCAACACATAGTTACGAAGAGCTAAATATTTTTTTGTAGGTAAATATATAAAATAAATCTCAGCAAATAATGAATCAACACGGAAACGAATTTTAATGGAAGTCGCTCATCAAATAAAAAAACGGGAAATGCAAAATGGTAATATAACGAAAAATTAACATATCCACAAAATTCATCGTAGAGAAAAAAGAATCTAAATATGATAAAAAAGTTTTGATCTCAACAAAACAAAATCAATACGCAAGTCTTCAATAACGACATCTTCGAATATAATAAGTAAAGTGGTTCTACCATGTGGGCCATCCCTGAAGCTTGCCAATATAGTAGATATTGCTGTGTTTTTAAGCTCTTGGTGTTAAAAAATATAGTTAACTCAAAAACTTATCTTTAAGCTTGTCGAGCTCAAAAATTTGACAGAACAGTTAACCCTATAGGCCATTCTTGAAATTTTTTGCTGCTTTCGAACACAAAGTCCATAAAACACATACCCAGCAGTAAATTAAGCTTAATAGTTTCTACGAGAGAGGCATAAGAGCTTTTTCCAGCTCTCCAAATTCAAAGATATAGTTTTAATACATTTTTAGCTTTACTGAATATAAACACTGAAACAATTATCGCTTCAAATCATATCGTTTAACTTCACTGAGTTCACTAAGTTAATACCTAAAAATTCTCCTTAAAAAATAGCGTCGATCGTCGCAAATTGCATCAAAGTCGGTCGGTTTGTTCGAAAGATATGGTTAAGGAAATTTTTCAAAAAAAAAATGTTTTTTTTTAAATATGTGAAATCTCGTTAGATTTATGTTTGATGTTTGGTTTCTTTTTGTCTTTAGGTAACTGCCTCAAATACCATAGAATGTACCAAAATGAAATTACGCGTTCAAAAGATATCGTAGTTGAAATAATAAAAAATAGCGTTTATTAAATTTATACTATGAAAACGGAAAAAAAATCATAGATTACTAAAATGCTGTTTGTCAGATTCAAAAATAGAGCTTTTATTAGTCTTGATGTTTTAGGGTCCTAAGAATCTATTTTGACCTTTTTCCGCGTGATGTCTGTATGTTTGTGTGCATATGTGTGTGTGTGTGTGTGCGTGCGTGTATGCGTGCTTGTACGTGTTGAAAAAAATTACCAAAATTTGTATCTTTAAAATATTTCTTAACTTTACTACCGATAAGTTCCAAAAGCTATGTAATTCTTCTGCTTAGAAAACAACGTAGCTCTTTGCATACTCCATCGAATTCGCGGTTAGTTTCTTCGAGATATATCGTTTTCGAATAATTTCCTATAAAGCAAATGAAAATCGAACAACGCATCCGATACATACCTCAGTTTGTAAATAAAAAAAAAACATATATATTGTTTTATTTAAACACATTTACACTAGACGTTCCCCTCAGTGCGTTTTGTGACAGTGGGCTACGTAAAAAGCTCCTTAAACAGCTTTCGTTTTTTCTGTATTTCAACTCTTTTTTTTATTTCGATATCGATTTTCTTTTTATATTATTTTTTTTATATCGATCTCCAAATGCCCATAGTAAAACTAAACAAATAAATTATTGCCGACAATTTTATCAACGTTTTCAGAAGTTCATTTCGTCGCGAGTGCACGCATACTCGCGATGCACCCCTAATGATAAACTAAGGACAGAAATTCATTTGCTTTATTGCAAGAGGCTCACAGCACAAGCTAGGGATGTCAACTGCACCGAATGCACTTTTGAGGCAGCTTTTTTAAGGGCGCACATCCATCTACTCGCGTGAACTGCATACATTGCATATGTAAAGCGGGGCCGTTCGCTGTCGGGGTTCTGTATAAATCTTTGCTGCGCATTACGGCACTTGTCGAACTCCGACCCTCGATCCCAGTAAAGCTCTAACTCGTCACCCGAGCGGTCAACCCTTTGAGCGGTTTCAATTTCGTAATTTGTTTAAACGATTTATAATTTACAATGCATAAAGAATTAAAAATGCTGTCTAAATCTTACATTGATCCCTACATGTGTAATAAATAAACACAAAAGTAATATCTTTTGTTACATGGTTAAATATATTCGTTAAATCCCATTCTAATATCTAGTCTAATAATAAGTATAAAAATATGAGAAACGTATGCTTACTCTAACTTGAAACTATAAGTTGTGCCTGAATGTATCACTAATATTCAGAATTTTTCAGATCTGTAAACTAGCATTGAACTTGCATTCAATGAGTAATTGTAAAATTAGATCTTAAAAATTAATGAAACGAAAATCGACCGAATGAGAGTTGAACTTTCCTATTGCCGAAAATAATGGCATATAAAACAATTTTAAACACTCATAATGGCATAATTAATAAAAAAATGTATACAATATAACAAAAAAAAACTTATTAAATTTGACTTACAAGAACAGTACACGTTTTATGTGAGTGGTTAAAACGGCCGCGTATAATAATTACATTTACGCGAAAGGTAATGGAAAATAAATGCATGTACCTAGTCATTATACGCAGTTGAAAGTATCATTTTTAACTACAGTAAATAGAATTTTCCTTGCTACAGGCTTCTCGAGTAATCGTGCACAGGGATTGGCAATTTCCTCATGGAACGGAGCATGAGGATTGCAATTTACCGTTCACTTCCGGATTTCAAGCCCTTGAACATCTGCATCTCTCAAAGCTATTCACTTTCCCCTACTTTATGCATCCTGCATCATCAATAATTTAATGAAAACCGGCAACTTTAATGACCGTGAAGATGATAGTACCGTAATAATGGTAATAGTGATGCATTCTTTGTTCGCAAATTGGTCCTTTTGACATTTTACAAAATAATTCATTACCATCACTGTCAATTCATTATACTTCGGCTACACCAGTGTCTCTCGTATTGATGAGTGTCGAGTATTGTGTTTGTGATCGAGACATCCACCAGTTACATCTCGGAATGAGGTAGACTTAACCTCGTCGAATTTGCCCTCAGAAAGACACGTTTTCGCGTGTTTACTGCATAAAAAAACTTTGTCCCTTCTCATGTGTTTAGAAGCACTTCCTTTAGTACTACACCGAGTATTGGGATGCTTAACGTCGACATATCTAAAAGAATCCAATTTTAGGGTGCTCAAAAAGGTACGCTAGTATTTCAAACCGGACCATCGTCTTATAATTTGTAAGGAACAGAACCGACCGCATCCGGAGTGAACTTTGTCACTTCTGGGCCGCGGCACCTAAGTATCGACTTTTAGCTCTAGACTTCATCCAACGCTGAGCGTCTCGAAGCGTCAGCGACCCTGAAATATCCGACCAGTTCGATCTTTCGATTTTATGAAGAGATGTAGTAGATCTGTGAATATATTATCGCATATACTGTGGAGAGTACCATAAGGAGCTTATTCAACCTCGTTCCTGCCTCTGAACGCAGTCATCATTCCACTTGTTGGAAACACCATCAGCAACATTTTGTTGGCTGCTGTTCTATTACCTTGCGCTTCAAACCTGAATTTTCTGCCGCGCACGTTGAGTCTTTGAGATGATCTGTTTGATCTATTATCAGCGGCACGCGTAACTAATTATGATAATATTTCAAGAAAATTTTCCTTCCTTCCCTCCCTCCCTCCTAAATATCTGGCAACAGATCTGTCAGTTCCTTGGGATCGCGGACGTTTATGGGCGGTGGTGATCATCTACTCCCTGTTGGCGCACATGCTCTTTTGCCCCGTGTATTATAAAAAAATCATTATAAGCCTACCAGATTAAAAAATTGAGAACCAATTACGCGGTCAACTATTTCCAGCATCAGAAGAAGCTATCGAAGAGTATGAAAAACATGTTTCTGAGGTCACCGGGGATTTGAAAACATTTATTAACAAGTCCTGTTAATAAATATTTTCAAAACTAATTAATCGTATGAAAAAGTGCATTTATGCTGACGGGGAATAATTTAAGAAATAATAAATTCATTTTTGACAATTCATAGTATTTTTTTCAAACTCATTCCAGAAATTTTCAGCGCGCCCTACGTATCTCAGTAGTGGATCGACAATTTATCAAAAAACTTTTGATAGACTTTCGAAGATAGATTTGATAGATCTGACCTATCTTACAGATAGTTAGAAAGAAGATGTTTGATAGATTTATATATCTATAAATCTCGCGATAAGTGTCTACCCATAGCATAGAAGGAATGTGCCTTCTAAATTTCAAATTCTTAGGCCTTATATTTTTTGGTCTTTGTGGTATTGCTTAAATAGACCATCTAGCTCATCGCACATCAGTTATGAATTCGACTCCCAGTCAATAAGACGGAGATTTCACAATACAATGTGTATATATTTCTCATATAAAATTATAAAAACTCTTATATGAGTATTTCAAAAAGAAATGAAAAATATGTATTACCAAAAGAAGAGGTTCTTAAATATATCCACTTACCTCAAGGGATCTTTGATATGTATATATCTATCTAGGGAGATGGCGCACAGATTCAGTATGGAAGCTGTGGAACACATGACGTCGCAGGCCACCCACGTGTCGCAGAACTGTTCACCAAACACCCAATATCTAGAACAGAAGTAAATTTGGCTAAAAACTCGTTCTAGTGTGTATTGGCTATGTGCGCGACGGTGGCGACGCGTAGCGTTTACAACATTTGCGGAAGCTGTCAAATAATAACAATGTAAACATTGTTAGTTTTCTTTGCAAATATAAATAAAACCAAAGATTAAAATAGTATGGTTGACATTATTTAAGAGCAATTTATTCAATAGTTTAACTGTAAAATGAATATAATAATAAAAACCGGGTTTGAAACTATTACACATAATATTAGTTTCCAACCACAAACTGAGATAAAAGGCAATAAATTAGTATTAGCCGAGAATGTAAGAAATGTGGAAGAACTGCGACATAACGGCCAGAGCTACTTGATACGAGCCCACGTAATTTGTCAGACATCTGTGACACTAACACCATACAAAACCAGTTCAAACGTAAGTAACGTTTATGTGATGCCAGAATGCTATTACATGTAAGTCATTTCCAATTTACTAATTGTAAGCTTCTTATCCTTCTTTTAATTTTTTACAGATCAATGGTGCTCGTGTCGTCACTGGTGTAAAATGTGACTGTGTCTATAATCAAATATCGTAGGAACGTAGCTTGGACTTAATTGTTCCTCTGATTTTTTTCCTCCAATAAAATGTTCACTACAAATTTTGTCGCGAGGTTTTGGAGACCATTGTGTACCATCAACACTAAAATGGTAAAATAAAACATCTTAGTGGTCACTTAAAATATTATAAACACAAACTGTTCCAATAATATTGTAATTTAAGGTTATGTCATGAGCCGTGAATAACACTTACTTCTTCCTTTTCACAGCAGCAATCCATTTTTTTCGTTGTTCTATTTTGTAGGACGCTCTTGGGAAAATATAAAATTTACATTTGCTATTGAGGCCGTTATTTTTGCAGTTAACAACGCAACAACAGTCATGGCCCGTTTCTTTGCTTTGATTTTGTACTAGGCTTGAGTAACTCCGGACACAGTTATATCTTCGGATATGTGTCTCACTTTGGATATGAATCGTTCATTCCCTTTCTAATAAATAACTATATCCTATATCTATCCTACCCGTCCACGTCCAAGTTTCGTTCATTCGTAAGTAAGAGACTCTTTTAAAGAGAGCGAGAGCGTAATACAACACAGCGGCTAGTGAGCGAAAAAGAAAGGACGATTAGGTTTGTTCATCGTTCGGTCGTCCGTTCTATATGCAGGCAGCGAGAGCAGCGCTTGATAAAAAAATATATTACTAGACGTTTAAAAAATTTGAACTACAAAAAATTAATTAAAAAAATTAAAAAAAAAAAAACAAAAAATAGTTTAATAATTATAAGTAGGTAAAAAAAAAAAAACAACTGTAAAAATCATAATCATGTACATAGTCGATCAGAAATCATTGTAAATACTAATTGATTTTTAAATACGCCAATCAAATATTTATTTTTAATTTAAATAGGTATTTAGTTGACAGTCCTAAGCCTGTGTAAAGTATGACGGGAAATCAAATAGTTTGTCCTCGGAGCGAGCGAAATTAATTTTGTACTGTAAGCGGCTCTATCTCGCTCGAGAAAATTTTTAAATCTCGCAGCCTCAGACAACATAGTTCTGCGATATGGGACTTGTCCTCGCTCTCTCACGTCATCATAACCGCGGATATGATTAGCGGACATGGATATAGTTATCGGATATGTGTCTTTGGCTGGAATGATATGTCTCATATCCAATCTTCTAGTGGAGTTACTTAGCACAAGCCTATTTTGTACTGCAATCAACACTTTTGACAGCTGATCATCCGCATTTGTTTCCAATTTCTGCCGTGTTGTGGGCTGCGTTCGTTATCTGTCTGCCACTACTCGCTTTGCACATAGCCAATAGATGTACTAGATTGTTGATAGACAGATTTTAAAGAATTGTCGATTTAGCCGACTAATGATGTCGATTATTCAATAGCGATTTTTTTTATAATTATAATATATTATATATAGGTAAGTAAATTAAAATATTATTTTAAATTTCCGCTAAAACATGCAGACATATAATATAGTTAGGTGGCTCGAAACAGTTTGTTTCAAGATATACTTTAAGAATTCTCTAACGGTTAGTAAGTTGTTGTGACGCGGGCGCTATTTATTTAATTTAAAAAAACGTGTATTATTTTCTATTTATTATTTAATAATATTTACACCCAATTGAAGAAACACGAGATTAAAAATTATCTTTCGCGTCTTGCACCGTTAACCTAACACGGGTGAAACGTAATGAGAAATTAATTCTGCCTTTACATTTTATATATCTGCATAGAAATCAATCGTATATATTATTGCACAATAGAAGCAAATCGTTACCTGTTTTTAGGATTCCGAGGAAAAATGGCAAAAACGGAACCCTTATACTTTCATCATATCCGTGTGTCCTTCCGTCTGTATGCCATTTATGTATCACGTATGTCCGTATGTCGTCCGTACAGGCGTTTTACTCAAAAACTTCAAGACATATATTGATTTAATTCGCAGCATAGTTGTCTTATATAAGCCCCTACTTAGGGGCCATGTATAAATTAATTACGTCACACTTTGGCGGGGGAGTGGGAGGGTCCACGAAATGTGACAACGCGCGACAAGGAGCAGGTCAAAAGCTTTGTGACGTCAAAACCGAAATGCGAAAACAAAGTTTGTGTTTTTTGTTTTGTCCAATATTTAAAGTATTTTGAACAAAAATGTAAAAACTGATGTTTTTATTTACGTGTGACCACCTTTGACAAGGGTGGGGGGAGGCAAAAACCTTATAATTTATGTGACGTAATTTATGGATGGTCCCATTAGTTTGGTAATTAAATGACAAAAATAAAGGTTTCTAGGGGGGAGAGCACTTCATACATGTAACGGAAGTTGAAAGAATTTTTTTCAGAAAACTTCAATATGTGGCACATATTTCGACAGCTCTTTTTCATGGTTATCGTAACAGGAAATTATGAAATTAGAACAAATACCAATAAAGAAACACAAGTCGCAAAGGTTACGAACAATCAGTTTTATGAAAACTTTTTTTAACGTGTTGAGCAATTTTTGTATGTGTTAAGTCGCAGCACGAACATGCTAAAGTTAATAGTATACCTAATATTTTTATAAAGTGCGTTTTCAAGTTTAATAGTTTAATTATAGTTAGTTTCTTTATATCAAAATGCTTAAATTTTGCAATTCTATCCTTGATACGCACATTGTCTTTTATACTAAATTTACTAACATGTGTTCCGATCAATAAATAAACCACATTAAAATGTTAATAATTGTTGCTCAGGAAAGATAGACGTAAAAACCAAACTAAAAATAACAGTTTTCATTGACATATTATGATATTTTAATTTTGGGCATTACAATCAATTTGAAAATCCTACAAAAAAGCCATTGTTATTTTACATTGTATTAAGTTTACACTTCTGTTAGCATTTCCCGTCGTTTTTCTCTATAATACCAGTCAATATCACAACCACATAAGCAGTCTGATTGACTAGTTATTATATGTTTATAATACTTTCTTTTTCTTTTTTCTTTCTTTCAGTTCTTTTATTTCTTTTATACATTTCATTTAAGTCCTATCTAATGATAGACGTAATCGTCTAAATTTAGCTTACCTTGATTTTTAATTTTAAATACCGGCATTGGGATCTTATCTTTGAATACAGAAATCGTTTATGGTACTTCTTTTTTTTTCGGGTATTTTTACTTCTTTTATACACTTTATTTAAATCCTATCATTATGTTTAAATTTCGCCTATCTCGATTTGTAATTTTAAATGCTGGCATTTGCATCTCCCCGTACGTACAGAAATCATAGCGGGCGCTTATTATAAGCATCATCGGGTGACTAAAAATCACTAGCGACATTTTGGAAAATTATGATTTTATTTCACAAAATAAAAATCTATAAAAACGTGCAACTCACGCCTCCGAATAGCGAGGCGGCGTCCGCGCCGGTAAACTGGACGTAAAATATGGCCCTCGAAATCCTTACATAGTTCGTCCCGCCTTTCATTCTGTCAAATTCCCTCGCAATTTCGCTGCTCCCAATCAGATAAATGTTATCTCATAAAACCTCAGACGCGACTTTCACTAAAATACAAAACTTCCTAATACGGATTTTCCAACTTACTCGTCTAGTTAGTTAATATAAATTTGTTTTATTCAATCATCAAAACTGAATTTTGGCTTTTGTTTTGTAAAATCAGAAAATATTTCGTGAATCAAAACTCTATTCAATAACCTTTATTCGACTCCCACTCGAAAATTGCATGAAAAATACGTTTTGCATGCGATTTTCGAGTGGAAATTGATACGATGCGTGTTTACGTGCGAAAATATTAAACACATTCGTCCAAATAAGAGAAGCGAAACACTGAACCGATGATCGTCAAACCTAAGACGTGTGTCCAGTACGACAAGGTGTCTTCAATAAAACAGCCTATTCTTATCTTAAAGGTCGTTAACGCACTAGTAACTCCCCTTGGAATTGCGATTGCCCATGGGTGACATTGATAACCTAATTTCTGGCGGCTCTCATGCTTGTTTGTCTCCTAAAAATCCTATGAAAAGTGTTTATCCGTGCCACGTATCATTCTTCTTAAGGCAGACGGGCAAGGTAGCGATGAAATAACTGTCGCATCTGAATACTTCAACTTGAAGTTTGATAGCTGTTTGTGGTCTTGATATAGCAATAGGGTTTACATTAATACAGAAATTGTATTTGCCCTAACCTGTAAGGAAAAACAGCCTAAATCAATCTGAACCACAAGGTTTCGTTTTTGTTTTGCATTTCCATATGCTAAATTAAATTTTAGAAATTTTGAAAAAAGTTTGTTGGAATGAAATGTAACTTTCTTTCCGAACTTAAATAGGTGTCCGAACAAATTGTATTTTCACTGTAAAATATCATTTATTACAATATACTCTAAGAGACGTGCGTGCAAACACACGAGCAAAGAAGGCGAACACATTGAGGTTTTTATACTTGTTTTGGCGCGTTATGAAAAAATGACGAGAGTGAATTTTTATCGGAGTGACACGAAAACTACAGTATGAAATTCTCACAAGCCAGCGAGCAACTTCAGACCACTAATAACAGATGTGTCAAACGTTAGAGCTGGAGGAGTTGTTTTCAATTTTCCTGTCACCAAGTAGGTCACCATACACCTCCGTAGGTTATGCTCCCCCATCTTTCCCCTCCCCGCCGCCTCGCTGTCCTTCTTCCTTGTCGTGGTGAGTGCCGTTGCACTATCCACACATATGTTGAATAGTGTTCACCATATGTGTGGATATTTGGTGAACACTATTCAAATAACATTAACATATTCCAATTTTTGACTTAATAATTGTTATAGTTTAAAATATATATATATAAAACTCATGCTATTTATTGTACATTAATTAATTTCATTTTTTTAAATTTAAATTCAACTTTATCAACCGTATTGACTATTCTAGTCCAGTCCTTTTATTATTTAATTTAGTTAATTATTTTAATGCAATTACAAACAACTTTTTAAATACGTTAAAAAAGCATAAATTCTGTCGCGCGTACATAACTACACGCACTGTAATTTCCATTATTAATTTGACAGTCATTTTATTAGAAACCCAACATTTTATTAAAAAAATTACAATTTGAATCGATTGCTCTACAGTTTTAACTTAATTCTTGGAAATGTGACTAAAGTAAAACTAATCACTACACAAAACAGTTGAAATAAAACTAAATTTGAAATTCTTTAATTACGCTTAATCATAATAATGAACTCTAAAAGTCAAATATTCACCGAAATAAAAATGCTAAAAAAAACATTTCTACATTTTACTTGTCTAACTACCCACGAAATCATCAAACGTATAAATTTATCTTTGTCTGTCTTTAAGTTAAGGTTCTGTACTATAATATTTATACAATTTTAAAGAACGAATAACGAGCGCATCAAACGGGTCCCTTTAATATTCTGTAATTTCCCGGAATTCATAGTTCTCAATCTCGTAGACTTTGAAAAGTTCTCTGAACGCTGGTAGCCTATTCTGTAGAACTTGGTAATTGAGTTTCTAAGACATTCCCTCTATCGTTCTAGTCTCCGCTCGGACTAATTTTAATATTTCTTTTATTTAATATTTATTCAAGGACTTCAGTCGTCCTGCGACTTTCTCGTATAATTTTTGTAGTTCCTTAGCCGGGAGGTGGAAGCGAAATCCGGTAAGACGAGAAGTATAGTTCTGCCTGTCCATTTGTAAGTACGCGATACACTCTTTTTAGGGTTCCGTACTCGCAGAGAACCCTTATAGGTTCGCCATGTAATCAGTCTCTCTGTCCGCGGCTTAACTCAGAGACTCTCAGTACTAGGAAGCTGTATTGCGGTATAGGTATATGTATTAATCACGTCGACAAAATGGTAAAATAAAATATCAAAAAAAATAGTTTAATGTAATATTTTTTTGTTAAAATCAAGTGTCACCCATCTCTGTCAAGTAAACGATTAATCTCGCATGTACGAAAAAAATCATGACATGCTATTGTCATGATTTTTTTCGAAGTTAATCAATGAAGTTAAAAACAAAACTATCACAGCTAAGTAGGCTTCACGGGCTAAAGAGTAATAGTCGACCCACTTATAAAATGTACTTGGAGAAGTTAGAAGCAAAATTTCAAATAAATTCCATTGAAAATTACTTAAATAACGTTTTTGGTAGTTGCTGATTGTTGGTTGTGTAAAATAGGTATTAAATATGAGTTTATGAACAAAGTAAAGTTATGGAACTATAAAATCATAACATCTTTAACACCCGTCCTGTGTGAAACCGTTTTTAGACGTTATTAGGCATTAAACCTTAAAGTTAATTAGTAAGCTTATAGTAACAATCAAAAAGCCTCCTTGTAAGTCGGTATACTCAGTATACGGTCTTAGAAGGAGGCTTTCCTCGTCCTGGCCCGTCGCAGTAACCACGTGCACTTGACTGGTTTTTTGCTTGTAGCTTTCACTGCTAGCTGTTCGAAATGAGGCACAATAAATATCATAATGCAAATATCATTTTCCCGCACCTGCGTGTGCGTCCGGTGAACGAATTTCAGAGTTCTTTTTATTAAAATGTGTTTTTTTTTTAATCTACCACTAAGTATATTATACTTGAAAGAACATTATTTACGCATTTAAAATATGTTGACTCTACGGATTGCTTTTTACAGAAATCGGACAAGTGCGAGCGTTACCCGCTCGTTGCTTTGTGAAACATCAAAATAGAACCTTTGAAAAGACACGTACAGTAGTTGCAATGCGTTAAGTAAATAAGATGTCATTTACATTCAGTGTGTGCACAGTTGACTTTGATAATAGCAAACTATAGAGCAAATTTTGATCACTGAAGTCTCATATTCCAATTTATCCATTTAACATAAACTATCAATATATGCATTACGTTGTAACCATTTACAAATTATGAAATGAGGGCGATATAACAGATTAATAGACTTCTTTACATTTCCTAATTAGGAGATGAGTATTAAAAAAGCAAAAAGAAGTATACGTGTCGTGAGACACCTAGTTGGAACGAAGTTCTTTTTTATATGTTTCTATATATACATATATATAGCAAAAAGAACTTCGTTCCAACTAGGTGTCTCTCGACACGTATACTTTTATATATATGTATATATTGCTATTCTACGTATTAAATAACAAGCATAATGAAATAAATTAATGAATTTTGAGAGTAACTAAATGAAAAATTTAAATGAAAATGAAAGAATAGTGATAAGGTTTTAGTTAACACTTTTCTTAAGTTTTACAATTATGTCTAATTATTTATTATTAAGTATTTAAAGATATTAAAAAAAAAATGTTTGTACGGGTACACGAGTTTTGACCCACGTTGTTCAATTAAATAATGCGTTTTAGAACGAGACAAGATAAGAAAGCGAGAATCGCTAAGAGCCAAATGGAGGGGCATAACGATTTTTCATTACGTGATGATTTCTACCAACTTGGTTTATTTTCTGTAAACCGTATTAAAGAACTTAGTTCCGAAAAATTTGTACATCATAGTGTGTATGTCAAGAATACTTTTTTGAAGAACGTACTCATTTTTATTTTCATTTAATATTTACTCAAAAGGAAATAGTTCATAAACGTTGTCTTCTATTTTAAATAAGTATAAAAATATTATTAGGGAAATTGTAAAAAAACATATAGGCATTTGAAATAAAGTGTAGTTGTAAAAAGTTGTAGTTAAAAAAAAAATATCAGTTTATTTAAAAATTATTTTGTCACTTTCTCATACTATCATAGCTGGTTATTCTTGAGGGATAACTAATTTGCAAACCTATGGTAAATCTATACGTATAATAAAATTTTAGTTCAATTTATTGAATTTGTCCAATTTTCCATGGGTTGACCTCAAAAGTTCTAAACTGATCGTATTAAAGTTTTGTATACAGAATGGATTTTAATGTTTTCGCCAATATTCATAATCCTTTTCCACTGTAAAACAACTATGCCAAAGAAACCACAGTCATTAAAGTAGCCGTTTGTGAAAAAAATACTTTGGAACATTCACATACAAATATCGTAATGACAAACGTAAACCATCTGACGGGTAGCCGCAGCGCGTCACGCGGCCAGCCGGTGATCCGCTTCGCACAGCTGCGATCAGTCGCGAACTTACATTGATAAAAGCTCGTCACATCATGCCGCGACTCGATAGTACCCACGCTTGCAATCTGGCTGAGCATTTATTAGGATTGTGTCGATATAATTTTATATTATTCGTAAGTGTATTTTCAACGATATATTTTTGTTATTATTACTTAGGCAAAGTTGTTCTAAAAAAGAAGGAGATTATAAATATTTGCAAGTTAGATGCACGATAAAATCCATCCGGTATAGGTTCATTATTTTTTGGAAGCAATATAACGTAATTTCTAGCTAAAATTAAATTAAAACTGTATAAGTATCAAAAAAAAAGCAGCAATGTTCAATGATGGACCAACTTTGGCATCAATACGAAAATTGAAATAGAAAACGGGACCGATATTGAAACAAAAAGAAGAATCGAAATCGGAAAAAACCATCGGTAAATTTTAACGCACGTACAACGAAATAGACGGACAATGACTAGCCCATAATATAATGACGTATGTTGACCACTGTGTTCCTGTCAAATAAAGATATTTTAAATTTGAATTTGAATCATCCGTCCATATTTACATTCCACCAGGAATTGCATTATTTTTATTATTAACCGCTAACCAAGTTTTACAAACCATTATTTCAAAATAATCAATACTCTTTTCAAAATAATGGATTCTTTTAATGCGACACAGGTGCATTATTTTCAGCCTGAAACGTGTAAAGAATTATTTGATTTATTTATATATTAAAAAAGGGAAAATAAGTTAGGAAAATGGACATGACCCCTTATCGACTTTAATAGGGTACCGACATTCACCACGCAAGTGTCATTCTCACGTATTCGGCAAACAAACGTCGTGCGAGGAAATGTTGTGCAAACTAGATATCATTCTTACATCTACATATATTTACCTACTGCTGTAAATGTAACAAGCGATTAATGTTTTTGACTGACACTAACTGACGTGTTACAATTAGATACTTAAGTGTTTACTAATAATTTCTTTTTCTGTTCGTCAAGATGATTTGGATGAAAGTGGCACAAGTTTTTTTTTTGTTATCTTATACTAAAAATTGCAAAAGTGGACTCATTTATATAGCGGTTCAACAGTCCGTATGTTTAATAACGGCTCTTTAAAACTCGTTGAAACATATGACGAAAACAGGTGTGCTAAAAATTTCGAAAAAGAATCAAAGAGATATTTTAAAAATGACAGGGTCAATTGCTCAACACAACGACGTCATTTTCATATTCTACAATTGCAAATTTAGAAATGAATGGTTAAATTTGCTTTTTAATATTCAGTGACAATAGTTTTTAAAAATCAATCATATATGTGTATGATAAAATACGACAGTACAGAATCTATGATTCATAATGATAGAATAATATTAATCTCACTCGGTATTCAAAATTCCGTATATCGGGGAGGTAAGTGGTAGGCATAAAGGTCACAACAAGAGCGGTAGTCGCTTAATGGTAAAGGAAACTGTCCTAGAACCAAAAGGTAAAGGGAACCACGGGTGAATTGACCAATGAGTTTTAAATCAACTCATAGAAGCTGTTGATGAACACAATAAGTTACCGGACATCGTCATTGTCTCGGTAACGACAGTTGTTAAAAAGCTTCAACGCTCATGGAGCCAGTATGGGTGGCTTAAAATCAAACCTTTGATCTGTAATAGGGAAAGAATCTGAAAGGATCCTTTGAGCTGAATAAAAATATCATGGGAGCGTATGCCTCGGCAATGAGTTGATTTAGCAATACCAATATCAGCGGATAATACCGATTCCTAATCTAGAAAGAGTTAAATGGAAAAGAAAAATAAGGAGATGTATCTATGTATAAAATAATTTCATAAGATATGATTTCTTGTTATGGCGTGGCTGTGTCAGTTAAAAAATTATAAAGTATATACAAAAAGACAAGTTTCAACATAAACGTCTAAGTTATGTTTGTAGTTAAAACTATTTACATATGTGCAATCACGATACAATTTATTTATTTAGGATCAAATCTTTAAAAACATGTATTTATATCACTGAAAAATATTTAAGAACACGAATAGTTCCTCACTACTTACCCTAAAAGGTCATTGACTCCTGCAAACGTCATGACAGCAGCTGCCACTAGCATATCGGCGATTGCAAGAGACGCCAAAAACAGGTTGCCAATTCTCCTCAAACCACGGTCTGTGTATATGGCGACACAGACTAGAATATTGCCAGCGACGCTCAGGAATATAAGCAACGACAAGAATATGCCTGTGAAAGAAAAATAAATATACTCAAACTTGATAAATGATGTTTATTTCTTATATATTTGAAGAAAATATATTGTTGCTTAATCTACGTAACAGTAATATTTTAAATTGTTTCAAAGATATTGAAAACATGGAGGAAACAAGTAGTGTGGTAACATTAAATAGGGTGGTGCAATCAAATATGTAACCTCGTTTGTTCCGTCTTCAAATCGACGAATCATGAACAAAGGCTATGAGTAAATATTTTATATAATTCATATCTCTATTTTAAAACGGCTTATAGTTATACGAATGCTTATTGCCAGCTTCAAAATTCAATGTAATATTACGAAATGAAGAATAAAAGAAAATATAAAAAGTAACAAATTTGTGGTCGGGGGACTCCCGTCAGGAATTAAGTTTTTTTTTTTTTTCAATATAAATAATGCAAATTAAAGAGTTCCATTTAATGTTTTAACAGTATTCATTCGTTAAAAATTTGATTTAAAATAGTCAATTATACATTTTATTAAATACTAAATAATAAAGATTGAGAGAGAGAGAGCGATAAATTTGCAGGGAGAGGACGTAACGCTTTTTCGTAATGTTGCGATGTCCACCAGTCAACTCCTATCGCAAGCCGCGTTAGGGAACTTGGTTCCAAAAGCATGAGTTCGTAACAGATTTCGAATTTGTAAACTTGGAGAGAAAACTGATGCTGAACTGGAACCGGGAGTGGAAATAAAAATATTCCGATTAATAGAAACTGAAACGTCATTGGTGATCGGTAAATAACAAGAGATAGATCGGGAACAGCTGAAGTCATTCAACTAACGGACAAAAAAGAAACACAAACGTTGCCCAAATGACTCTAGGTAAATTGTAAGTTTACTGACCCACAACCAAGATGGAAAGCAAAGTGACAGCATCCGGTTCCTCCGCGTCGTCGTATTCGGAGACGTCAGTGAAGTTTACGCCCCGCACCACCTGTTGAATGACATATAAGATACAATCCACATCATCGAACATATAATAATCATAAAATCACTTACACATGTGATTAGTTATCAGATACTTGGACAGTAAATTTATAATACCATAGCTTCTTTGAAGAAATTAAAGACAAATCAATAGAACGAAACAAATTTTGTGATTTCAACGATATTGAATGTTCAATTTCTGAGTACCCAATAATAAACATGGATGATATGAAAGACAATCCATTACTTTCACGAATCACAACTTTAGGTTTTGCACATAAAGATAGCGTTGGTGCGATAAGTACGTCTCGATGATATTCGACGATAATCGGAATACCGTTGAAGTGAATTCATGTCGCGTGTTTACAGTTTTGCTAGCATCTCCGGCAGTTGTTTCTGCACGAAATTCAAAAGCTGACGCGCGAAACAAATGATTTACTATAACGTTAGTATGCACGTACGCATGTTTGTGTGCATAGAAGTAATTTAATTGAAATAAAATTTATTAAAAGAATTGTTTATGCGTTTTATCGAAAATTAGAACTTTTACTACGTAACATAATTGTTCTGTGTGGACTAACATTATGCCTGAATTCATAATGCTGTTGACTGTTTATTTTGTTTTTGAATGTCTTTCGCTTTTTTAACTAATCGGTTTGTACGCTTGTGCCCTCTACTGCTAGTCTTGGTCCTTCAGGCCAGTCGGACATGGACCATTCTATATAGTCATACAGGAATTAGAACGAGCAATAGAAGTTAATAAATGTACTCGTCATCGCGAAATGATATTTTTATCGTGAAATTGCCTAATTTGCCTCCCCCTGTATCAGGTCAATCTTCCTCTATCAGTTATCCTATTCCTTACCGAAACGCCGGCAATATATCGATGACCCCTTTGGAATAGTGAATGTCTACAGGTGGCGATGATCACGTGCTCTCTGATGAGTCAAATTCTCGTTTGAAATTGACTTCATAAAAAACAGCTCAGCGGACACCTAAGCGGACACAAAACCAAAATATTTTACTCGCGCACGTCCTACCGGCAAATGAAACATATTCGAAATAGAATAAAAATAAATTAAAAGCTCGCCCGTAAACACCGCGTAATCGTGAGCAAACTCATTAAGTTTAGCGCACCGTATGAGATTACACACGCGAGTTGTCGACTATGTTGGACATTATTTATATTCAACATGCCAAAACCACGTTAAAAATACTTCATTTTATATAAAAATTATAAAGAAAATCAGTTTTTTGGTTTTTGGAGTCATACTAAATTCAATGCTAACTTGACAAATACTTAAGCTTGTAGCTTGTAATTCTAAAAAGTTTTAACGCATCTAATGCTGACCGGAAAAATACCTAAGATTTTAGCTTGTTATTCTTATAAATTTGGAATCTATCTAATACTGACTGGAAAATCCGGAAAATTGTAACTTTTAATTCATATAAATATTGAACCTATTTAATGCTGACTGGAAAAATGTCTAAGATTGTAGCATTTAATTCTTATAAGTTAGGAACCTATTCAATGCTGACTCGGAAAATACTAGCCTGTGATTTCTTGGGGATTTGAACCCATTTATATCTGGGTGGATACTGTGCTTAAACTTCTAACTTGTAACTCTGGCGAATTCGAATCTTATTTAATGATAATACAACAAAATACCAAATCTTCTTTCTTGTAACTCGGAAGATCACAAGCCAGGATCTAAAGCATCTCTTAAAACTATGTTCGACGAAATTAAAATTTTAATCTAATCTGGTATCACAGTGTGTATATGAAAATTTCATATGTTATTGAAAAGATTTAGAAGTAATATTATTAATAATACAATAATATGATTAACAAATTTAATATTCGATGTAATTTCAATATTAATAGTGAAAATAACCTATATTTACATGTTAATGGACTACATATAGGCAGTAATTCGTTTGGAGGGCTCTGTATTTCGTAATAATACTAAATATCCCTTTATATAAATTAAGTATTTTGCTTGAAAAAGTAGTAAAAATAAAAATTATGAAATTACCGATTACGTATAAGATAAATATCTATGGACATTTTATCGGGGTGTTGCTTTTTGGGATTTTATTGTTATTGTAATTGTAATGTACCTATAAAATTTAATTTAAAAAACTGCCCAAGAGCATGCTGGACTATGTACACTATAGGGTTCCGAAGCCATTATTACAAAGAAATGCACTACAGATGAAAAAAATACGTTTTTACACGTTTTTTATGTTTCCCACACAGAATAGTTATAAGCACTTTAGTCGCCTATAACTACAAAAACAAGTAGGTATGTCAACTATTGCTACAAAACTAGTGTAAACTAAAGTGCATCAGCAAAATAACGTATCTATACGGCACTTACGTCCTTTAGTGAAAAGCTCTGTTTTTCGGCAATAACTTAAAAATAGCATATCGTATCAAGTTGAAAACAATTTCATTTGAAAATATTTATTAAGCGTTACCTTTGTAATTTTTTTCATATTTTTTGGACTTACGCCTTAGAAATTAAAGGAAGGGGACACAATTTCTGCAACTTCTGGGTTTCGTTTTTGCCATTTTGACTAGGAACCCTAAAAAGTGCTACCTTTAAGTTTCTTGGTTTACCTGCCTTACCTTGTTTTTTTAAAAGAAAATCGCCTCCCGAATAAATGGTAATATTTGAAAATTCTGTAAATTATTGTAACCAGATTTTTTAATCTATCGTCAAATTTTGATTTAAGAAATAGGCAACAAGTGCGTGAGCTTTTAGAAACTTATGCGACAAGTTTCTTAATACATTATGTCGTAGTAACAAAAACAATTGCATTATTTTGTGATAATTAAGTTGAGATAAGAAATGGATATCTAACTTGGTTGGAAACACTCTTGAAATGCTTAAGTTTAGGACGCCTGAATCAAACAAATCGGTGATAGGCGAATGGTCAATGTGCCGCTATTCAAGATTACGAAGTTCGGATCCTGACATCGCTCGAATTGACCGATCGATTCATGAATCTAATCAAATCAGGTCACACGCTTTACGCCTCGTGGAGATCGACAAGGCGTCGTTGGCCTCAGATGTCGCCACTACGTCGATGCTGACGTCGTATATTAGAGGCTCCCAAACGACACTGTACACTGTGACCGTTAAGGACAAAGCCCTGCGACATGAGATGAAAACGTTGTGAGAGTGAATACAACCTGACCCAACACTTCCAGAGTAATGTTATCATACTGGCAGGAGCGGATTTCTTGACATTGTCGTAGCACCCATATCGCTAAGTCCTCTAAATGGAACATTAGTGAAGGAACAATCAACCACAAACGAAATCAATTTGGTATTATTTGGAAGGAACAACGTCTTTGATTTTGTTTACCAGGTCTGAACTATACACTGAATTAAATGCATTTTTTTCTGGAATTGCATTATTTACGTATTTACCTAAATTATATGTCGGCACCTGCACATATGATACTAGTGGACGGACCGGCTCACCCTCTTTATGTACTTTTGGCGAATCATACATTCAAGGGGCTTGTGGATTAATCGCTATCAAGTTTCTTTTTTCCGATTCTTCCGTTAATACTTAGACAATGCTATATTTTGTTCAACTTCTGCAATATACTTATCGGTGGGGTAATACTTTAATTTTGGAATTCATTTTCGTTGTTAATTTTATTATTGTAGTGAGATATGTTCATTGTTACTGTCGCTTTCCCCTCATCGGCTCTATTAATGACTAAGTTCTCTTTTGTCGTTGTTTGTTATAGAGATAAGTATGTCTTTTAATCCACTGTGTACATTGTTCGAAACGTTACTATTGTTATTAAATTTTAATAAACCTGAAATTTTGTATTTTACGGACTCGTTAGATTTACTCTCATGTAATAATATTTCAGTATCTATTGTTAGTATAGCCTTATTCGTTTTCTCATTCGAATTTTTACAATATTTTTACGTACAAAGTGTTACATTGAAGCCGGATCAACGTAGGAAGGGTTACAGATGACCCCAATACCCATCGAATGGACCCTCATATACGTTTGCCGAATTTTGATAATTTGATGTTTTATTTACATTAACTATTTTTTTGGCATATATTCCGATTTGTCAACTAATTACATAGCTGTGACGAGCCTAAGAATTCTAGATTACTAATTTTTTTAGAGACATATTTGAATCGTTTGTCTATTTTAATAATTATATATTTATTTTTTCGAGCTATACGTTTATTAAAAAAAAGTTAAAAAAAAATTTTTTAGCCAATTCTTTTTTCTCTAGTTTTGTGCATCTTAAAAACAACTCTAATTTATTAGCAACTTAACATCTTAATTATATTCAGTTACTTCCATGGGTTCACATAAAAAATATCTAATATTTGACATGTCTAAAAATCAGAATATTATTTTTTGTTCCAAATGTTTTTTAATAAATTCAGTGAAGTTCATTGGGTTGTATTATTATTACGTTCAGCATCCGTTTCGAATGCACCGCCGGCTACGAGCATTGAAAAAGAGACAAATCGACTAAATGTATCTCTCTTTAGCTAGGTCTCGATTGGTCACAGCGCAGCCATGTTGTGAAACAATTTCGGTTGTACGTCAGTCGTTTATCGTTTGCGCTTACGTCTGCTGTACTCTTTTGTGTTTTTGTGTTTAATTTCCACGAATTTAGCTCGTTTCACGGTCTATTGATTTGTTCATCGTTTTGGATCTATGATATTTGGAATGACAATACTTCACTTTGACTAGACTTGTTTTGCTTATCCATTGGACTCGTGTTTTTTGCTGTTTCGAAATATACATTATGATTTTATTCACTACGCAAATATGCAAAGATGCATTACTTTTATAGCGTTTCAAAAGGAAACGCTCGCTTGGCTGCAAGATTGTATAGAGAACAACTGGAACGTCGTGGTGGATTGCAACAATCTATCTATCTTGACTACCGCGTTTTCTTGCGTGAGCATGACGCGTACATTAAAAGTCGCGTACCAGAGACAATTGCTCGAGAATGAGTACCAAGAATAGATACTGACAATATTGAGGCTGTACTAGAATAAATTGAAAGAGATCATACTACAAGTATTCGTATGATCAGTCGTCGCATAGGAATATGTACGACTGTTCATAGATCACTGCGTGAGCGACAGTATCATCAGTACCACCTCCGAAAAATACAAAATTTGTTACGTACCGATTATGAAAAAAGAGTGTTATTTTGTGAAGAGATGTACGAAAATCCAGAGAGGATCCAATTTTTTTTAAATAAAATTTTTTGAATGGATGAGTCTCATCTTAAGCAAACTGGCATTTATAATATGCACAATTATCATTCATGGGCTAAAGTAAACCCATATGTAGTTCGCTCTCATAATTTTTAACATCATTTTAGTGTGAACATGTGGACGGAAATATTTAATGGGAAATTAATATGGCTATTCAAATTACTAGAGAGACAGAGCAGAATCTCACCTAAATTTTTGGAAAACAATTTGCCCATTTTATTGCAAGACATAAATTTAGAAGTGCAATAACGAATGCATTTCGAAATAATGGAGCTTCGTGTCACCATGTAAATATAGTGAGAACTCATTTAAACGAAAATTACCCACAAAGATGGATAGACCGCGGTGGCCACATAAGATGGCCTCCGAGGTCACCTGAACTAAACCCATTCGATTTTTTTTATTTGGGACCTCTGCAAGGAGTACTCAAAAGAATGTTCAACATTAGAGAAATTAAAAAAAAAAATTAATAGAAGCAGAGAAAAATGTACATGAACAGAGAAACATGTTTCAAAACTTAAAAATAAGTTTTTTAAGATGCCGTTCTTGTATTAGTGGGTGGCCGTCATTTCAAACATTTGTTGTAAAAGAAAATATTGTCTTTTTTATTTTTAACTTTTTTAAATTATTTTTGACCAAATGAAAATTTTAATTTTTGTTCTGTACATTACGTTGTACACATTTTTTTATGTCTACCCAACATTAACAAAATTAACAGGTTAAGTTGCTTACAAAATAGAGACTTTTTTAAAATACAAAGTAAAAATAAAGTTGTCTTAATTTTATTCTTACACAGTGTTAAGCCAAAACTTGCGATTTCACAAATTATGGGTCTATCTATCTGCCTGTATGTTCTTTTATAACTTAAGAACCGTTTGACCTGACCGTAGTGAGAATTAATGTACAGTCAGAACCTGTGATTGCGAAAGTTATAGACTCTCTGTTACTTACATATACCGTATGATAACCCATAAAAAATAAAACACATTTTTATTTCCTTAGTAGTCATATTAATATGTTTTTATAATATGTATTTGCGTATGTATGTATGTGTGCTTAATTTACTTTTAATGAAAGTTTAGGGGGGGTTGAATTTTGTATGAAACTTTTTATGAAGAGAAGTAAGACTTTGAAAAGTTGTAAGATGAATCTTTTACAATTACGTTGGAGGAGCGGAGTTGCATAATGTATTACAATGAATGTGCATTTTGTTGTTTTTTTTTTTGGGTGTATAAACCAATCATACGATTACTATGACATTGGCGATATGTTACACTCGCGAATGGAAAGACTTACGAAAAGGAAATTTAGCATTTATATCTGACGTTGTCTGCATATTTTTATTACTAAACCTACATTAAAATTACTTCATTAATGAGAAACTCCTTGAGTGGAATTGATTAACATTTCTCTTCGTATGTATATTTAGTCCTTAGTCTGAAACTATATGTCTTACCGACTTACAATTTGGCATAGTTACTATTTTCGGGACGTAGACGCTCATAAAGTACTGGTTTTACGCAAAACCTATCCAAAAAAATTCATCATTTTATATCTATGCGGGGGTGGAATCGTAGGCAAAAGCTAGTCAATATATACATAAGCAAAATACCACTGACTGACTGACTGACTGACTGACTTATCATGAGATCTCCGAAACTATAGGTCCCTTTGATTTGAAATTCGGCATATTTACTATTTTCGGGACATAGCACTCACTAAGAACGTATTTTGGACAAATTCTATCCAAAAAAACATTTTCATCATTTTATATGTATTCATCATTTTATATCTATAAGAACGAAACCGGGGGCAAAAGCTAGTATATACATACACACTTAATTTATATATATATATGTATATATACAATATATATTTACAATGCATAAATAATTAAAACTTAGACCATACACGGTCGTTTTAGTTACATAAGCACATTAAGCCAGCCATCGTATACAAACTTTACCACCGTAATAGTATCGCAATCAACACTAAGCCCGCTTTGAAAGTTTAAAATTCTTAATTGAATTAAAAAGATGTCTCTCAACAGTTAGTTAATAAAGACCAAATACGAAAAACTCCTAATCGCTGTTGTAGTCGCCTTGGAAGATATTTTCCAATGCGACTGTAATGCTAATTAATGACTTCGGTTCGTTAAATGAAAATTAAATAAAAATAGGCAAATTGGAAAAATTACAACGCTCTCTCTCGTCGCATTCTTAAATACGTCCGCAAATCGAGCGTTAATTTCTCTGTAATACGATTCGGGTCCTTTAAATTTATTCAGAATAATAAATTAGCTACGTGAGCGTGAATATTCATGGGGGGAGAGGGAAAAAACATAGCTTTGTGCAATTACGAATGTTGAGGGCCGAGTTCCCGATGTTCGGCGGGTCACTGGCGCGGGGGGCGACGGAGGTGGGGGGGAATTAACAGCGGATCGCGCCCGAGTATTAACTGTTCAAATACAACAATAGTCGGGGTGTTCGTGTTGTAGTGAAACAAGCTCGAACCGGATACGAACCGGATACGAACCGGGTTCGAACTGGATCCGATGTACGTCTCTCGTTTGACTCGAAGCGTCATCCCGGAGAGATTGTCCGACGCGAAATACGTGCTTTCTCGGGCTTCGTGCTATTTGAATTCCTTTTTTTTTATGTTGTGTGCTTATAATTCACTTTGTGACTCTTCGGACTTATATTTAAATGGAAACTCAAACTCAAAACATAAGGCGGAAACAAAGAGCGATCGATGGAAAAGATTAAATCACGTTTACTCAAAAGCAAAACCACTCTCGGAAAAGGAGAAGCATTATGTTTACCGTTTAAAAGTGCAAGTAGTTCAGAAAAATTAGATTAGCTAAAACAAAATTTACCAAAATTGTGAACACTGACCCGAAAATCGACCTTTTTGGAGATCGTTACTAAATACGTCTGTCTATCCAATAGTTTTAAATAAAACACTCATAAATGTTAATTATCCAAAGTAGAAAAAATAAATTGCTAGCTATAAGTCATAGAACCAAATATACTTTTTATTTACATCTGACCTGGAATTATTATGCAAAAGTTTCGTCGAATTCACGGTAAAATAAAACCTCCTGTAGTAATCCACTCTTTTACTAAATATGATTAGTTTTTTTTTTTAATAACTGATTTATCTTTTAATATCTATACGTACTTCTATTAGACATTAATACGACTATATATTACTGAAAATTATTTTGAATTCCTTGGTCTGGGAGGATCATTAGTTCCTTTGTCTCGTGCTAATTATTCATCAAGGGTATTCTTATACTCCTGTATTAATTATCGGTAAGTTTCAAACGGAATCCTGTTTGTAATGCTATTCGCTCGTCGATTCGCCTAATTGAACCGGCTTCAAATGAAACGTCTCCGCGTCTTCATTAAAATTTATATAAATTCATAATAATCTTTCTCGAAATGAAATAGAGAAGATCCGATAAAATTGCAGAGCGATCTCTACTTTGTAAATGGTTCTTGTTACATTTCTCAAAGATGTTCTCCTTGATTTATTTTTCGAATAAAAGTGTATGCAAACCCTAATTAATATATTTTAATATATATTACGATAATATATTATATTAATTGACATCGTAATATTGCTAATATTAATAATGAAATAAGCCATACAAGTCGATACAGTTTACACTATTCATAATAGGATTACTAAAGGGCTGTTCAGAAACTAATACTGCACGTTTTATCTTATCAGTGATACGATCATAAAGCAGGTCATCGTCATCGAAGTATACAACGGGTTTTGTAGCATTTTTGTCATTTTTTTGTGATTGAATCGGTCCGACATTTTAATCCGGGATGAACTTCACATCACACAGCATCTTGCTAAATTGCTGATCGCGGTCAATTGTACGAAGCACTCAAACGAGATAATCTTAACGAGCTCTCCATGAAACCAAAAACTGAGTCCGCACTGTACTTTAGCCCTTATTAATGATACGTCGTATTATGCCGGTATGTTCTCCTGGGCGACGTGCTTAGACGTGTGAAAGAGCTATCGATTTTATATTCCGATACTGCCGCAGAACGCGACTTTAAAGATTTATTTTTGGAAGTGTTCGATGCAATCCAAGCCGGGCCACCCTTCGCGCCCGTCCACCGCCGGTGCCGCGCTGTTATACGCCAACCGCAAAACGTCGGGTTGATAATTATTTGAAAAAAAAAATTAAACTAGATATCCGCCCGCGACTTCGTCCGCTTGGGATTCGGTCTGTCACGTAAACTTTTTATCGCAACTCATATATCTCCCTCATCCACTACTCCCTATCCCTTTTGTATATTTATCAATAATTCGAACGCCTCATGATTAGAAGTTCGAAACAGGTTTTGTTTTTTCTTTTATACTATGTTGTTCGTTCGTATTGTGACGTTTACAGGCCTTCGACGCTAACAATTATCATTTGCCTTGTTCAGGCTACTTCCTTAAATGAGGATTTTTTTGACAATCAATTCAGAATAAATAAAACGTATATTCCGCTCCGAGGCAATCTCCATCGTGAGAACTGCATTAAAATCCGTTCAGGAGCTATGCGAGAACACACAGACAGACAACTAATAAAAAATTCGTTGTTTTCTTTTATACGACTTTTCTTTTATTGTCTCTTCTTAATTTTTGCATACATGCTTACCTTAAAAGCACCAGACACACCTTGTTCTACTGTTTCATGTATAAATGATAACGTTCGTTATAGTTCCTTCAAAAATATTGGTCTATAAAATATATATGTAGGGGGTGGGCCCTGACATTATAATGAGTTACTTACTCTGTGTCAATTTTAATTTAATACTTATTTTTAAGACATTGACTTGTTTTTAGGGTTTCATATATCCGACGAAAAAACGAAACCTTCATAGGATCGTTCTCGTATCTTTTTGTCTGTCTGTCCGTCTATTACAGCCTATTTTTTGTGGTTTTACGGGACAAAAAATTTGCGATTTGTAAGGTGTTCTTGCGAAATAACCCTATTGAGATTCGAGGACTAAGATTTTTTATAAACTTTTTTATATTACTATAATTTTTTGCAAACAATATTTTTTTATAAAGAATTTACATAAACAAAGATATAATATAAACAATTTTTATTGTCATCTGGAACATTTCAACTAATCGAATGCCAATGTAATAAGCGAAGTATTTAAAGATCGTGCTAGGTTGTCTCTTCCTATACCGCTGCGAAATAGACGTGAATTAATAAACTATTAAATTAAAACTCACTAAAACGGTCAATCACACAGGTAAACTCTGAAACTTCTAGCTACATTATTTGAAGCAAAGCTTGGTTTGAAAAAATCGGCAGGTATAAGCTGATTAGGTAAAACAAGTAAGAAAAAATTACAAGGTGTGCTCTGAACGAGGCACCGAAATCTGTAACATCATGAAGAGTCGGTCCACAAAGAATAACCTATTTAAAGAACTTGGAAATTTCGTGTGAGCTGCACGGCTGTTCTCGCGAAAAGTTTTGGGTTCAAATCGCATCCCAAAACTGAATCTTCGGGGACGAACTTAGTGAAGGTATCAAGGGTTAAGGACAAAGTTTTCTACCAAGTTTTATACCCACAGTGCGAGTTTGCAAAGCGCTCTATTCTACGCTCAAAGCATTGCGACGATGTGAAGTTTCTAGTCAGTATGAAAGCTTTATATGTGGAAATGATGATGTTTGTCTTTTAATTACAGTATTTATGTTTTAAGTGAACTAATAAACTAACCTATTGAACATAGAGTCGCAAAGAACCTATTTACCACGTATATAAATCTCCATTTGAAATTTTTTTACTCAATTATAAAGGGTGTCTACTGCGTACTGAAACACGCGGCCTGTTTGTTTATTTTTAATGATCATGTGTGGCAAAATAGTTTTGTTTTATTTTTATTCAGCGAGTATAATTATAGCAGTGCGGCATGCAAGACTTTGTTTTATTCTTGCGATTAGAGCGACGATAAATCAAGTGCAATACCAACAAGCGACCAACTGGTTACGTAGCGATCTATTGTGATTTTGTATTGTAATACACCTTCTGTTGTTCTATGTGGTTCCTTTCATATAATCTGCGAACCCCCGATAGGGTCATTTCGTAACTTTTAATATCGAAAATTAGATTAGGATTCCAAAAGGTGAACAGAACGAAAGGATGACGCGAAGTCAACCTATGGCTCATCAGCTGAATCATGGAGAGGTAACGGGAGTTGCTGCTCCTTCGATGGTCTCGGCTGGTGCGGCTTTTAATTGAGCGTAATATTTATGAAAATTAGGGAATAGGCTCGCCTCCAGGATGAGCAGGTTCGTCGACTAGAATAATAGGCTCGAGTACAGGTTCAAGAGCAGGCTAACTGACACGATGAGCAAGTTTGACTTCAGGAAGAGGTGAAAATGCTCTTTATGAAGATGTAGGCTGAATGGGAACAAAAGATCAACGATGTTTACAATCAACTCAACAGCCACAATACGAAAATTGAAAACCACGACAAACAGCTTGCACAAGTCTCAGATAGGATACATCAATTGGAATCCAAAGTTTCTAATAGAATCTCCGTACCTGTTGTACCCACCCAAAGTACTGCGCCTGGGAAATTGAAGGTGCCTCCATTCGATGGAATCTCGTCATGGTCCGCATATGAATTGCACTTTCAGGCTGTGATGAGGGCAAAAGGCTTAAACCAAGAACAGGCCCAAACTGCATTAACCTTGGGCCTTCGCGGTGACGCGCTCA